>BPLR01001485.1:0-80745 GCA_021605095.1 Caerostris extrusa
TTACGTATTGCTTACAGTATTTATTTTTTACAGTGTTCCCCTATATGTGAATGGATAGTGAAGAATTTTTTCAGAAATATAAGCTTAGTAGTGGTTAAATTAAAAAAGCAATGCTAAAAGTAAGAATAGAATATTTTATTTCTAATTTTTTGAAAAATTAAAAATAGACAAACTGATAAAAACGCGTTATTCAAAAGTCAATGGGCAGCAAGACTTATTCATTATTATAAATTATCTATTGGTCGTTTCCCAGCATAATTTTTTTTTTTTATTTTGTGTGTGTGTAAATACAAAAGAATTATAAGGCCCAGACTTTACGTTCGCGAATTCCATGATAATATAATTATCATTTTTTAATACTATTTCAATATTCTTTTAACTATAAAATTTACTAAATTTCTTATTAGTAAAAAAAAAAAAAAAATCTTTATGTGCAATGATTAAATATCATTGAAGTAAAATTCTATGCAAGTGAATTTGAAATTGTAGAATGGGAATTATTATCTTTTGTTTAGAATAATTAAAAAGAAAATCATATTATAGAACATGTTCTAAAAACTCAAACGATTTCAATACTTTTTTTTTGGCGATAAATTGAAAACGATAAACAATTCAATATTTGAATGGTATTGTTTATCTTGAATAGAATCAAAATTCCAAATATATCGTCTGCTTATGAAAAAAGTAAAATAAACAAAGAAATTCAATTTTTATTTTAAATAAACTTATCTGGGAATCTATTTTTCATCAAACTTAGAAAATTATTATTCCAGTATTATTTAAATATTATTAAACCAGTAGATTAAAGAACATATTCTAAAACATAAACGATTTCAATGATTTTCTTTAAGGATAATTTGAAAACGATAAACAATTCCGCAATCATTTGAATGTATTGCTTATCTTCGAATAGAATTTAGAAGTTCCAAATGTATCGTCTTTATGAAAAGTAAATAAAAACAAAGAAACTCAATTTTTTATTTTAAATAAAACTTTATCTAAATCTATTTCTCATCAAACAGAAAATTATTATTTAAGAGGCTGACACAAAAAGCATAAATAAGAACATTCAACATATAAGAGAGATTCAACATTAATTAATTAGTTTGAAGTATAGTGGCGAAATATTTATCCTCAAGGATTCTATAGTATAATTGCAAATTTTGAAATCGCATGATATTTGTTATTCCATGAGAATTGACCTCATTTCTGCAAATGTGTTTTAAAAATAAATGAATAAATAAATGTTGTAAATGATTGCAAAAGTCTGTGACTGCTATTAATTTTTGTATGCATTTTGTATGATGAACCAATATATACACTTAATAACGTCAACATTGACTTTTAGTAAACAATTATGCCAAATTTCATTTTATTTCAGAGAAATAACAGTTTTTAAATTTCTGTCAAGGATTAAATTTTCTACAATTATTATTTTTAAGTTCTATAATGTTTGTTTTCTTTTATAAAAGGAAAGAATTTTTATATGGAATAAATAAGCTTTTATAAACATATTTTGAAATATTGGAATTGACTCTAACCCAGTGAGGAAATTAATTTGAAATTATTCAAAATAAACTTTATGTAACCAAACAAAATTTGTTTAATACTACACTTTTCTTGCAAAGTCGTTATAAAATAAATTTTATTCTCAAGTAATTATATTTTTGATTCTTAAATTTATAAATTATTATTTGTATAAAAATGACTTGTATGTAATTATCTAACTATAAACATGAAAGAAATATATTCCTAGCTTTTTATCTCTTTTTGTAAAATTCTTAGTTAAATAGATTAAAATAATTAAAATGATAGAATGTAAATAAACTGAAATAAGCAAGAAGCAGTTAAATAAAAAAGCAACTAAACTTTTTCGAAACATACTTCAATATTTCTTTTCTAAATTATAGAATAGTTATGTTTCTTGTAAGTAAAATTAAACAAAAATATATAAAACTAAATTACTAAATATAGTTAAATAAAAAATAATTAACAATATATATATATATATATATATATATATATATATACAGCCTGAGTAAAAACTTTAAGGCCAGTAAAATTTTTGACAAAATGTAAAATGAAATAAAAGGAATTCAAATAATATTAATTATTACAGTTCATTGATAAGAAATAAATGCTATAAACATAATTTGTAAATACATAATTTGAGAAACATGTGGTTATTTACAAAGTTAGTATTTCTGCCTGAGTAAAAACTTTAAGGCCACCAGTCATTTTTTAAAAATAAATATAATATAATCGTGTAATTACCATTGCAACTACTAGCTTGTGACAACGCTGCAATTTTCATATTCGTCATACGTTTCTTCGAAGTATTGGTGATCTTTTGTAAGAAGATGGCGAAGGGTAAAAAGTTAACTGATCGTGAAAGAGGACAGATCGAAGCTTTGTCTTCAACAGAATGAGTAGTCGTGCTATTTGCGATAAAGATAGAAAGATCAAAGACTGTAGTCAACAATTTTTTAAAATTGAAAGACAATTATGCGGTAAAATACTGGGGGAAGACCTAAAGCTTTTTGTCCTCGCGTGATGAAAGAAGAGTTTGCCAACTTGCATCTACTGGAAAGTACTCAACCAGGAAACTGATTCCGACGACAGATTTAAAAGTTTGTCAAAAAAACGATTTATAACATAATTAGAAGGTACACTTATACAGCAAAATTGACTAAGCCTCAGTTACTGCAGACACAAAATAGAGCGTTTGAACTTTGGCCAGAAAGTCATGACCTGAGGCAACCAATGGAAATTATTATTTTCTGACGAAAAAAAAAAATGGAATTTGACGGACCAGATGGCTGGAATTTCTACTGACATGATATAAGAAATGAAAAGAAATATTCTCCAAGCGCCAATTTGGTGGAGGGTCTGAATCATGACTTGGGGCTGTTTTTTACAATGGTGTGGGTTCAATTGCATTCGTTTCAAGTAGAATAAATTCACAAGGGATACCAAAAATGTCCACAACAAATCATCTTTTTTGTCATCTTTTATGGTTGAATGTCTTGCTGGAGAAAATTCGAAATATCAGCAAGGCAGACGAATGCAATCGATCCATTCGAGTAACAGCACAAAAATTGGTTCCAAGTCAACAATGTTGAAACTGTGGTGAAATAGCCAGCTAGATCACCTGACCGCAACCCAATCGAGAATCTTTGGGCTGACTTAGCAAGAAGAGTTTATGCAAATGGGAGACATTTTATATCAACAACAGAGCTGAAATCTACTATCGAAGATGAATGGTATAAAACCGAACCCACCCTTTGTCAGAAACTCGTTTCATCCATGAGAAAACAAGAATATTTGAAGTAATTCAGTAATGGCTCCTACACAACCTTCTAAGAATTTGTAATTTTTTGCCTATATGTTATTTCATTTCTATGTTGGCCTTAAAGTTTATACTCAGGCTCAAATATTCATCTGTGTGTTCTGTAATATTTTCTAATAATAAAATATTTGCAAATTAATTTTTCTACTTTTTACTTTTATTTAAGCTCAATAATTATCAATCAAATGGTATTTTAATTCCTCAGTTTAAATGTTTCCATTTTCTCAAAAATGTCTACTGGCCTTAAAGTTTTTTACTCTGACTGTATATTGTTAATATATATATATAGCTATATATACACATATATGTAAATAACCAGTTTTTTTAAATGTACATTTTATATTTCATTTCCAAGGAATATAGAAGTTGGCTTTCAATTAAATAATTGTAAAAAATATTTAAAAGACAATTTATATATAAAATAAGTAAAAAAAGTATTAAATTAAATTATTATATTAACTAATACAAAAATTATTTTAAAAGTAACAGATTTTTATAATTTTTGTCAACAAATAAAAGCTTGTTGTTCATTAATTAAAATAAATCTTCCTCTTCATTGGCGCAACAGCCCCATGGTGGACAACGGCGTCCGCCTACTGGCAGATTTCGAGAAAGGAGTTTTCTTTTTACTGTGTAGAGTTCCCAGCTCTACGCCCCACAATCACAGATCGGGATCTACGGTTTTAAAAAGTGGATTCCTAAGCACTACAAATATCCATGGTACCGCCGGGACTTGAACCGGAAACCAGTGGTGCTGAGCGCCAGATCACTAGTCCCTCGACCATCAGGCCCTTAAAATAAATCTAAATTAATAACGATATCATAATTAACAAAATTGGAATTATCATTAATAATTAATAAGTCGGTCGCGGTCTACCGCTTATCCATTGTTGTCTACCGTGTTTAATTGCCATTTATTTTGAGTCGATTACGATCTACCATGTCGATCACTGTCTACCATATGAGTCCCGAAAGTGATTAATCATATGCGTCGATTTAGGTCTACCATATGTCGACATATGGTAAATTTTACAGATGGTTAATTTACTAACTATTAATATAATTAATCTATTTTCATTACGAAATGATTTCTAATTGTTTATTTTAATTTATCTTTTTTTAGAAAAATATGATTATTTTTATCTGCGATTGTAAAGAAAACATTTAAAATGCATTACAGAAAATTACTCGACTATATTTTGAGCTTTAATATTACATGTTCTTTTTTTTTTTATACACTTTATTTGTTATTTCTCGAAATTCTGTAATCACTGAATTATCGATTGTTTTAAGAAAAAAAAAAAAACTCGTTCGATTATTTAATTCAATTGTTAAATCTATTATTGTTCGGCTTTAAAATAATTTCAGAGATTGTGAGAAGGAAAAAAAAAATGTTTTGAAATTTAATTTAACAACACAATCCTGCTATCTAATTCGTGAAGGAAGAAATAGGCTTAATAAAAATTGAAAATAGTTTTAAAGGAAAAAAATTCAAACATATGGTTTTTTTCCTTTATATTTAATGTTGAAAAAAACTTTAAAAGGAAATATTTAAACGTTTTTGTATTTAAAAAAAATAAGTTAATTTACAAACAGTAAATAATAATTTAGAATCATTTAACATTTAGAAATAAGTTTATATAAACTGGATTGAATTCGATTAAAATTTTAATTGATGTGAATTTTATGTTGAATGGATTTCCTGAATAATCAAATGGTATCTTTTGTAATTAGATTTCTTTTATAAATAATTTTTAATCATTTATTTTCTTGATAAAGTCAAGCACAATTTTGCATAAACATAATTTTTAAAACGAAACTTGTATAAATTAAGTTTGAAAAAAATTCAATTTGACTTCAAAAGGAAATCAAAAGATATATTTTTAATTTTCAATAACAAAATTTTGATTTCTAAGCAATATTGTTTAGAAATACGAGGATATGAAATTTGTTTTGTTTTCATGATTTAATTTATTGAAGATCAGTATTTGTTTAAAAATACGATAAATAATCTTATTTAAACCAAGTACAATTTTTTATATTTAATTTTATAAATCTATTAAAGGTAAATATTTTTTTTTTTTCACATTTCTGTTTAGTCATTGTGGATATGTAAAAATTATTTTCGTAATTTAAAATGTTTTTGTAGAGTTTTTGTCGTCAAATAAGCATTCTAAATTTTAATATTTTTGTCCATTTCATCCATTTTAGTCAGCAAAAAAATATGCATCACAAAATTAATAATGTTTCTTTTTTGAGACAAAATAATTTAGAGCAAATTTTAGAAAATACTTTATTCTAAAACTAAACTTGAGAAAAGGAATTTTGAGATTTATTATATTATTATTTTTGTATATATTATTTTTTTTATATCTTCTTTTTTTTTTTTTATATGTATTATTATTTTGAGAATATTAGAATATTTAAATTAATGTTACTATGCTACAAAAAAAAAAGACATAATGGAACAAAAAAAAATATTTGAACTAAAATTAATCTAAAAATTAAAGATAATAATTTTCAAAGTATAATTTTTTTTTGTTTAATATTAATTAATTCATAATTATTACCTATTTATATATTTGCATATTCATAATGACATTGATTTGTAACAAAATACAATTCTGAAATCTTTAAAATAGAATTTTTTTTTCTGCGTATTTTCTTCTAAAAACATTTTTAGAACACTTTTATTTCAGTTGTGCATTTTTCAATAAACTCAGTTTTGTTTAGTTAAACATAATTTAATAATAACATTTTAACAAAAATGTATTATTGCATTTGTAAATTAAATCTTAGAAAAGGTGTAAAATAACTTTAAAAGGAATTTTTTCTTATTAATATTCTCTTTTACGTAACCACATATATATGTGGTTTATTCATTGTCGCCATATTTTTTTGTAGAATATTCTCGGTTAAGGCTTAACAAACGCCATATATTTTTGAACACTTTTCTTTCAGAAATGTATTTTTCAATACACTCAATGTTACTTAATTTAATGTAATTTAATAATGACATTTAACAAAAATGTATTATTTCATTCGTAAATTAAATCTTAGAAAAGGTATAAAATAACTTTAAAAATGAATTTTTTATTAATATTCTATTTTACGTAGAACCACTATATATATGCGGTTTATTTACAGCCGCCATATTGCTTTGTAGAACATTCTCGATTTAAGGCTTAACGAACTCCAAATTGTTGCGCAGTATTCCATCTCCCTAAATTTCCTCCCAAAACCCCAACTTTCACTTTCTACTGCAGCATCAAGGTAAAAACAACGAATTCTTTCTTCCAAAAATTTCTCCGAACCCAACATTTCGAAGGGAAAAAATATATATATATATCTATTTTTTCAGTAAAATATATATATATTTTTTATTGCTATTTCATTATCCTACGGTAACTTCCTGGCAGGAAACGACTTGGGTTCGTGTCAGGATGTAGTTCTATATATGGAATAACGACGCAATCTTTTGTGTTTATGCTTCTATGGGTCGGCCTTCTGAAAAACGTTCTCTTTCTCTCATACCAGTGTTTTTTTTTTTTCTGTCGTTCCCCCTTTGAATAAAGCCGACCGACCCTGGCGTATTTAAAAGAGCCATGTGTTCTCGCAGTTGGGGAGCTGGCTCTGAAATGACTCTCCGTGACTCTGCGTAAAACGTGTGCGGAAAGCTAAAACTCAAAAAGCTAACGATTTCTCTCGCGTTGCCATCTGCTACAAGTGCAATTTCAACTCGTTGGACGGATGTGCAGATGAGATTAAATTAAATATATAGAGCACAGTTCAGCTGGTTGAGTTGTTTAGCTCGAATATGCAGATGATAAAGCAGGTGGCAATATTGAATTCAACAATTGATTCAATAAATAAATAGATAATAATAATAATAATGAAAAGTTCGGTTGAACTAAAAAAAAATCACTCTTTGGCTCTGAAGTTTACTTTATTAAAGTTTTCAAGCTATCAAATATTTAATAATAAAATGTATTGTAATGTTAAGATCTTATTGATTATTATATTTTAGATCTTATTATTATTTTTTTCAATTTCTGTTTAATTATTTGATTTCATTAAGTTTCCATGTAATTTAATAATAGTCTTAGAATTTAATAACAATTAAATAAAAAAAAATGTATAGTAATAGTTAAAAATGTATGTCTAGTAAAAATTAAAAATGTATATCTCGCGTTGGCTTCAAGCTATCAAATATAAAATAATAAAATGAGACATAGTAAGATCTTAAATAAAAAATAAAAAAAAAAACTTTTTTTCAATTATTTTACGTTTCCATAGAATTTAAAAATACTCTTAACATTTATTTTTATTTAATTGTTATTAAATTCTTAGTATTAGTTAAAAATGTATGTCTAGTAAAGTTTAAAATGTATATCTAGTAAAAGTTAAAAATGTATATCTCGCGTTGCTATCAAGCTATCAAATATTAAATAATAAAATGTATAATAATAGAAAGATCTTAAATAAAAAAAAAAAAACTATTTTTTTTTTTCAATTAAATATAAAAATGTATGGTTTTAAAAATGTATATAGTAATAGTTAAAAATGTATATTTGACTTTTCCTCGGGGACGGATTATTAAAGAATTTAAGAAGGTTTGTTTGTCGATAGAATAAATTCAACAATTGATTCAATAAATAATAATAATAATGAAAATGTTGGGTTGAACTAAAAAAAATCACTCTTTGGCTCTGAAATATAAAAATGTATAGTTGATTATAAAAATAGCTAACTATTATTATTTTTTTTTTTCAATTTCTTTTTAAAAATGATTTCATTAATTTAATAATAGAATTTAATAACAGTTAAATAAAAATAAATGTTTAGTAAAAGTTAAAATGTATATCTCGCTTGCCATCTCCTAAGAAGAATAATAAATTAAGAATAGTCTTAGAATTTAATAACAATTAAAAAAAAAATGTATAGTAATAGTTAAAAATGTACATCTCGCGTTGCCATTAAGCTATCAAATATTAAATAATAAAATGTATACTAATAGTAAGATCTTAAATAAAAATTTTTTTTTTTTTTTTTTTTCAATTTCTTTCTAATTATTTGACTCCATAGAATTTAATAATAATCTTAGAATTTAACAGCAATTAAATAAAAATTAAATGTATAATCATAGTAAGTACTAGTATAGTATTAGTAGACTTTCCGATAGAACTTAATCATAGTCTTAAAATTTAATAACAATTAAATAAAAAATAAATGTATAGTAATAGTAAAATAATAATGTATAGTAACAGTAAAATAATAATGTATAGTAATAGTGAAATAAATGTATAGTAATATTATAGTAATAATAGACTTTTCCATATAATTTAATAATTAGAATTTAATAACAATTAAATTAAAAAATAAATGTATAGTAATAGTAAAATAATAATTTATAGTAATAGTTAAATAAATGTATATTAATAGTAAGTACTAGTATAGTAATAGTAGACTTTTCCATAGAATTTAATAATAGTCTTAGAATTTTATAACAATTAAAGAATTTAAATAATTTGATTTGCTAAACACTATGGTTTGTTTATTAGTAGATTTTTAATGTAGATCATTAAATAAATTTGTTATCTACTGTAATTCTATTCAATACCATTGTATTAAGTATTGCAATAGAAATAGTAAGATAGATAGTGGATTGCGCCACGAACCCCTAACCAAGACAACATCATGTTCGCACATGATAATAGTATTCGAGAAATTAAAAGAACTCATTTATACTTTTGTAATCCACCTGGCTATTGCAGTATTTTCACTTCAGAAAATTTAATTAGATGATTTGAAAAACAAATTTATGTTTTAATCCTTTTGTGAAACATCTGCTGCAATTCAGATGTTTCTTGGACAAAGGATACGGGTGATAACTAAATGCATCATTCAAAATGCACAGCTGCTTTTCGAAAATGAAACTGGTGTTTGTTTGGATTGTAAATTATGCTCCATTTTGTCGTGAATATATTAGAATTTTTAATTAAATCAACAATAAATGAATATTCGTGAAAAAGTTTAAAAAAATGTATAATAAAAAATTTTGTGAAATATTAAAATTCAAGATAATGTGTTTTCAGTGTTTTATCTGACTTTTTATTTAGATAACTTGGATAAAATGTAAAAAACAGGCGTAGTTGGTTTTAATATTTGTAGTTTTTTATTATTTTGCTAATATATTCTATTAATATTTATTCTATTAATATTTTTAAAAATATTAATAGAATAAATTAACAAGTACATTGTTTGTTGAAAGTGCAAATAAAAATTTGGAAGAATGATTTCACTTAATTCAACTTTCTTAATTATATTTATTATTTATATAATAATATTTCTTAATAATATTTATGTTATAATATTTATATTTAATATATAATATTTCTTCATTATTATTTAATATATTCTTAATTTAATTTTCGATTAAGTCTGGAATTGTTTTTAATATTTAATGTGTATTTATTAAAAAAAAAAAAAAAAAAAACCTTTGACTTTGAAGGAGCCATGATTTTTAGAAGTTAAATCAACAATAAATAATTTTTAATTAAATCAAAAATAAAATCAAAACAATAAAATTTTTAATTAAATCAACAATAAAATGAATATTGATGAAAAAGTTTAAGAAAATTTATCTTTAAAAATTTTATTAAATATCAAAATTCAAGATAATGTGTTTACAGTGTTTTTATCTGACTTTTTTTATTTAGATAACTTGGAAAAAAAAAAAACATAGTTGTTTTATTTAAAAAGATTAATACAATAAATTAGCAAGTACGTTGTTTATTGAAAGTGCAAATAAAAATTTAGAACGATGCTTTCATTTAATTCAACTGAATTAATTTTTTTTATAATAATAAATTGGAGTCAACTTCAACTTATACGCCATGATATTCTTAATTTAATGTTTTGTTAAATCTGAATTGTTTTTAAATATTTAATGTGTAAGTACAAAAAAAAAACCTTTGACTTCTTTAAAGAAATCGTGATTTTTTTTTTTATCAAACTCAAACAACAGCTTTAAAAATCAGAATTGTAGTGCGCGGGTTGGGCAACCAGATTATAACTGGATGTGGTTGAGTTGAGATACTTGAGGCACAGGTTGGAGAACTCACAACTTTATTAATTCACGCATAAAATTAACTACAGACAATATTTAACACATTTAAAGAAAGATAATTATAGATTCGGGGAAGAATTACACTTCTAAGACGAAAACCCGATACTCAAGCACGCGCAGGGGCGCGAAAGATACTTCCTCTCCGGGTGAGAGTCTATAGGCCAACTGACCATTTCTCCTGAACGCCACAGAGGGCGCTCTCGTCAATGAGTAGGTGGAAGCATGTTACAGTATTAAATATTTATGACAATAATATTAAAAGCAAATTTTTAAAAGCAATATTTTCTTAAAACATTCAATTTTTATAACCAAAGATATTTCAAATAAGATTTATAGTTAAGTAGTTTTTAAAAACTCCTTAAATAATCTAACATATATATATATAATGGATTTCATAAGTTTTCTTTAAATTAAATTCTTTTATCTATCAACAACATTTTTTCTTATTTTCGGAAAAAGTATTTTCCTTTAAAAAAAAATAAATAAATAAATAAATTAAAAAAAAAAAAATAATAATAATAATAATAATAAATTTTCTTTTAAAAATCGTAAATGGTTTTATAATTGAGAACACAATGTCTTTTAAATTGGATTAAAAAATAACTAAGAATAATTACCACTCGAAAATATTTTTAAAAAAAACTATGCTTTATTATGAAACAGAAAATAATTATTTTAAAACTACTTTTCCATATATATATATATACATATATATATATATATGAATTTATATATTCATTTTTACTTCGTGTGCAGAATTTTGCTGTTAATAAATGCACAAAGGCTATTATATTTTTCAAGGGCATGAATTTTGAAATTTAAATTCGCGCATACTCATCTAAAATTGAAGCAAGATTTCTTTTACAAACTTTTAAATCTGACTTATTACACATTTAAGGAAAACTCACGTGTAAATTACGCGTGCTGTGTTTTATAACAACCCTGTCTTGCTAATTCAGAAACAGATCTCGATTTATTAAGTATTTAAACTGTCCTTTTTTACGAAAATGGTGCTAATAAATTATGTGTCCTTTATCTGATTGTGCAGTCATAGTGGATTTGTGTGTAAAGATAGCATCGGGTTTCAACAAATGGAGAATTTCTCAATTTCTGCGTGATTATTTCACGGCATTTCCGTGAAAAGATTTCGAAATTCTAGGGGGAAAAAGAAGGATTTCGAGGAATAAGTTGTACAGGCTAATCAGGAATGGTAAAACATATTGAGAACGGAAATCACGTTTCACATTAAAAACGTGTATGAGAACGTGGCGTTAAAAATTAATTAGACTGGTTAAATTTTACAACTACCAGATTTAGTTTTGAATAATTCATGTGTATTAATTTTAAAATCAATTAATATATTTTAGATTAATATGTTAATTGAAGAAAATATTTATGCTAGAGATTTTTAACACTGAGTATTGGAAATAACGAAACATAATAATAATATAACTTTACCAGGGGGCCTGATGACCGAGCAGCGAGCGCTCTGGCGTTCGGTACCATAGGTTTCGAGTTCAAGTTCCGGCGGTGCCATGGAAGATTGTAGGGGTTCGGAATCCACGTTAAAGCGTAAGACCAGGTCTAATAGGATCGTAGAGCGTCTTGGGGGTATTTTTATACGCGTTCGTAGCCTATCTTCAAGCTGCACGTGCATCCTGGGCAGTGCTAAATGAGTAACGTCGGTGTAGCGCTTGCCTTAAGGCATCGGAGACAGCTGTCTAAAGTGTTTGCCAGCGGCATTAGAAAAAAAAAAAATGTATTATTCAAGTATTTCTGTGTATTAATTTTAGAATTAATAAATATATTTTAGATAAATATGTTAATTGAAGAAAAATATTAATACTAGAAATTTTTAGCATTGATTATTGGAAATAACGAAACATAATAATAATATAACTTTACTATGGGGCTTGATGGCCGAGCGGCTAACGCTCGAGCTCGATACCACAGGTTTCGGGTTCGAATTCCGGCTGTGTCATGGATGTTTGTAGTGGTTCGAATCCACTTTAAACAGTAGGTTCAGGTCTAATATGACCGTAGAGCGTTGTGGGAGTAGTGTTAGCATATCTTCAAGCTACACGTGCCCCCTGGGTAGTGCTAAATAAGTAACAATAGCGCAGCCCTTACTTAAGGCATAAAGATTAAGGCATAAATCTCTGTATTGCCAGCTGCATCAGAACAACATATAACTTTACTTTTACATAAAATAATAAATTATTATATAAGTACAAAATAACAATAAATAATTATTTTATAAGTTATAATAATTATAACTTAAAATAATGATTTATAATAATAAAACTTTACTTAAATAATAACTTATTAATAAAATAATGATAATTAATTAATAAAATAATAATTTATATAAAATAATATTAATATTTGCTGCTATGTTTGACTGGTGAATTATGGTTGTATAGCTATTATTCGTGTATTTATGACTCTTGGGAATTTTTTTTTTTTTTTTTTTTTTTTAACCTTTCAGCTCAATAAAGTTAAGCTTTATTCTAGTATAGATTATTTTATTAAAATATATAGAAAGTATATTCTAGTATAGATTATTTTTATTAAAAATAATAATTTATATAAAATAATATTAATATTTGTTGCCATGTTTGAATGGTGAATTATGGTTGTATAGCTATTTTTCATGTATTTATAACACTTAGGAATTTTTTGCCCTACTTTTTTAACCTTTTATCGGAATAAATTTTTCTTTTACTTATTATTTTTTATTAAAATAAATATTTTAATTATTATTTTACCCTTATCATTTATTAAAATTTGAAAAAAAAAAAATCATCATGAGGTTTAACTTGAAAGATGGCAGTTATATGATTGATTTTAAATATCTCTGTATATATATATATAAAACTACAAAATGTTCGCTAAAGAATTCAAACTGGATCAAGGCAATTCTTTTTTAAATTTGGTTTTCAAAAGATTTTGCGCAACACCTTTTCAAATAGAAGGGGTGGGGGTGGGGTGGGGGCGAACTTTTTAACCTTATTTCTGAAGATTTTGCTTTTACTATTGACATGATCTTAATTACTAGCAATTCTCTTATTGTAAATTTAAATTAGAAAACTGAAATCTTCTCGGCAAAAACTTATCATGTGTGAACATGATAAATTGTATATACGCAACCCGACCGTCGACTGGACATCTACTACTTACCATGCTGCATCGGATATCCATCATCATCACCTTCCCAATCAATTTGTGCTGCAAAATTCCATGGATCGGGCCCACACTCCAGCCTTGGATCGTCGTCTTCTGGTGGATAGGCCATACGAAGACTTGTTTTTTCCCAGGGGATTGAACTTATCGAGGCAAGTGATGACTGAAAGCACTATCATACAGGCCACATGTTCTTACGCTGTGTGTTGAAAACACTGCATCAATGCTCGTCCGAGCTCGTTGTATATTGAGCAATGTTATTTCTCAAAGTCATGTAGTAAATCTCAGCCATTATTTTGCAAAATTCTCGTCCACGCTCGGTACCCATATCAATATTGAAATCACCGGCCAATACTATTTTGTAATCACGATTTTTTTAAAATTTTATAAGTATATTCAGTAGTATATAAAGATATACATATATATATACTACTTTGTCCAAGCTCTCATCAATGGCGTCGGTAATGTCATCGTCGCTCGTTCCTGGTTTTGCATATAAAACTGCCACACGCACTTTTGTTTTAAAGTTTGCAACCAACACGTGAATCCCCAGATCTTGATTTGGAAACATTTCAAGGCTTTCCTACTAAGGGTTTAAGATGGTGTTTGATGCAAATGGCCACACCGCTCGGACTTCGCCGTGAAAGATCGCTTACTAAATGATGGTGATCGAAACCATTTAATTCGAATGTGTCTCTTAATATCGCCCACGTCTCAGACAACAGCAAGATATCACTGTTCATATTCACATTGTTTACATTTTTTGTCCGTTGTTGTATCCATTATTCAATGTGCTTGCTACACTTTTTGGATTGCGCCACGAACCCCTACCAGGACAAAACCATGTTCACACACGATGAAAAAAAAAATGCATTGTAGAAAATTACATATCGCTAATTTTCCATGTTCCAATATATGTGCATACTCATTTTCATGGATATCATTTGAACGGTATATAAGATGAAATGCAGCAGCACCGTTTGGTGGCAAGTAACATTAAAATGGATAGCGCGCACCTATTTTTCCATACTCGCAGACATATTATCGCCAATTTTCATAGTAATTGGTTGAACGGTATGGATTGGTTTGGTTTGTCGCTCTACGGTCATTTTATGCACACGAGGGCTAAACAAACCGGGAGACCTACAGTTTAAAGTGGATTCCGAACCACTCACAAACTTCCATACCACCATCAGGATTCGAGCCTGTGTACCTATACAAAAAATTTCATCAAAATCGGTCTAGCGGTTTCGAGGAGTTCAGTGACAAACATAATAAGTACAGAAGAATTATATATATAAAGATATACATATATATAGACTACTGTGTCCAAAAAGTAAGATCAATTTTTAATTTAAATATTCCGGGCATATTGTATTTTAATTTTTTTCTCTTTTTTAGTTTGTTGGCACTGTCCTTCACATCTGTGTGAAATTAAGTTACGCGTGAGATGTTAAAACTGATTCCGGCGATTTTTGAAATGTCTGAATTAATTGAGCAAAGAAGTTGCATTCAATCTTGTTTGCGGAAACGTTTAGAATGTTGCAGAAGGCATTCAGTGAGCATTCCTATATCGGAAAGAAATGTTTAGAAGTGGTATAAACAGTTCAAAGAAGGCAGAGAACGCGTTGAAGACGAAGAGCCCTCTGGTCGACCATCTACCTCAACCGACGAAACTCATGTCCAAAAATTAAAGACTTGGTGCTTGTAAACCGTCGATTTACAATTAGAGACCTTGCTGATGATGTTGGAACTTCAAAATTCCATTTTAAAAGATGTTTTTGTCCTCAAACGCATCAAATCTTGATGGTACCGAAAATACTGAATGCGCCAGCTTACAACGCATTGATTCTTCGTGATTTTTCGCCAAAAATGTAAACCCAGATCGTTCCACAACCACCGTATTCACCTAATTAAGTATCGTGCTACTTCTAGCTATTCCCTAAACTCAAAAGACCATGGGACACCGTTTCGAGTCGATTGAAGAGACATTTCAAATATCGCTGGAATCAGTTTTAGCGTCTCCCAAAACCAAGCGTAACAGATTTCACTCAGATGTCGAGGACAGTGCCAGCAATCTAAAAGAAAAAAAAAAATGAAATTCCATAAGCCCCGGAATTTTAAATTGAAAATCGATCCGACTTTTTGGACACAGTAGTATGTAACATTTAAGTGCAGTTGTAAGATGACAAATACAAGGTCTTTTAATCCGACGGACACGATATTATGTCTGTCAACAGTGCCAATGACCTAAAAAGAAAAAAAAAAAATTGATGCCTGGGAAATTTCTGCCCCAATTCGATGCCCCAAGATTTGTCCGTATGCTCGGGAAAGTTAAATTGAAAACTGGTCTTACTTTTTGGACACAGTGGTATATATACTTTTAAGTAGATAAGGTACCCATGGGAATAAAAGTATTCTGAAATTTGAGCGAATATCTGAATTTAAATATCTGAGGAAAATTATCGCGGTAGAAAATGAAATGACTTTAGAAATCTAAGCTAGATCTGTTTCAAAGGATGAAAAAATTTTTCCTCACAGAAACAGGGAAAAAGAAAGCTATAACTAGCCAAGGAAAGTTAAGTTAAAAATAGAGCATTTTTTAAGTCAACCGTAATTTATAGCTGAGAACCACAAGCTTTAACACAAAGAGAAAAATAAATGCTTCTTACTTGGAATTGAAAGATCTTGTGTAGAATTTTCGGATTTGCCGTAGACAATGGGGACTTGAGAATTTGAAACAATAGTGAGACACAAAAATATACAAGAAAAAAGATGTTGCAAAAATACAATCATCCACTGCGTAAAGCAGTGGCAGGTATATAAGCAATTCGGATCATCCATTGCGTAATGTAATAAAAGCTATATAAGCAATTCGAATCATCATCCACCGGTAATGCAGTGAGACTTATATAAGCAATTCGAATCTTCCATCGCGTAATGCAGTGAAATGTATATGCATACGAATCCTCCACTGCGTATTGCAGTGAAACGTATATAAATTCGAATCTTCCACTGCGTCATGCAGTGAAGAGTATACGCATCCGAATCTTCCACTGCGTCATGCAGTGAAGTATATACGCATCCGAATCCTCCACTGTGTATTGCAGTGAAACGTATATACGCATCCGAATCCTCCACTGCGTCATGCAGTGAAGTATATACGCATCCGAATCTTCCACTGCGTCATGCAGTGAAGTATATACGCATCCGAATCTTCCACTGCGTCATGCAGTGAAAGTATATACGCATCCGAATCCTCCACTGCGTCATGCAGTGAAGTATACGCATCCGAATCTTCCACTGCGTCATGCAGTGAAGTATATACGCATCCGAATCTTCCACTGCGTCATGCAGTGAAGTATATACGCATCCGAATCTTCCACTGCGTCATGCAGTGAAGATATATGCATCCGAATCTTCCACTGCGTCATGCAGTGAAACGTAGCATACGCATCTGAATCTTCCATCTTGTGTCATGTAGTGAAGAGCATACGCATCCGAATCCTCCACTGCGTATTGCAGTGAAAGTATATACGAATCCGAATCGTCCACTGCGTCATGCAGTGAAATATCTTATGCGTCATCCGAATCGAATCTCCACTGCGTCATGCAGTGAAACGTATATACGAATTCCGAATCGTCCACATCCGTGCCTCATGCAGTGAAGAGCATCCGAATCCTACTGCGTATTGCAGTGAAATCCGAATCTTCCACTGTGTCATGCAGTGAAGAGTATACGCATCCGAATCTTCCACTGCGTCATGCAGTGAAGTATATACGCATCTGAATCTTCCACTGCGTCATGCAGTGAAGTATATACGCATCCGAATCTTTCACTGCGCATTGCAGTGAAGTATATACGCATCCGGACGCTTGTAGTACACCTTAGTCGTTCACTGTATGTAGGATGTGTTGCACTGTCCCATCGAATTGAATCCACTTTCTAAGTTAGTGCACAGGCCCACCCACGAAAGTGGGAATCGAACACTCACCATCAACAATGGAGCCACTTCCTGATTGGCTGCTGTGAATATTCCCGAGCTCAGATTCGTGGCCACACAGATATCAAGATGTTACATTCCTGGTAACATCTCTTAGCTATGGTTTTGGACATTCATTACTGGAGGGAAGGGCTACGGCGAAGAGTTCTGCTTAACTCTTTCCCCAACCCTTGTAATAAAATGTGGCAAGTAGGGTGGAAATCATTGGAAGGGGAGATGGTAATCCCCTAGTTTTAATATAGTTTATAGTCTTACGCAGGCCATATCCTATCCACATCCACAGGCTTACGCAGGCTATATCCACATCCAACCTCTGGTCGAAATTTCGGAATTTGTAGAATGACAACCAAAAGGATTTGTTTCAAAATTGCTACAGTGCTAAGTGCAAAAGTGCAAGTGTTAAATAGTTTTTTAATTATCAATCTTTTGAACATTAATGACCAAAAATATTTGTTCATAAATATATTTTGATGCAAACAGGCATGGACATTTAAAATGCATTAATTAACAACAAACTCATCTACTTTGTTGAGGGCAAACAAAACAATCATGTAGTGAAAAAGCCCAAACAAAATAAATGTGGAACAAACACGGATTTAAATAGTGAAGCAAAAAAAGTCAAAACAATGATGTGTTGCAAACATGGAATTTAAAATTGGACAAAATGAACTACACAATGTAGAAAAAGAAGCAAGAGCAAAACAATGATGTGAAACAAACACATGATTTAAATAAAGATATGAAGCAAATACAAGAACTGAACAATGTAGAAAAAGAAGCAAGAGCAAAACAATGATGTGAAACAAACACATGATTTAAATAAAGATATGAAGCAAATACAAGAACTGAACAATATAGAAAAAGAAGCAAGAGCAAAACAATGATGTTAAGCAAGCACATGATTTAAATAGAGATCTGAAACAAATACAAGAACTAAACAATGTAGAAAAAGAAGCAACAGCAAAACAATGATGTTAAGCAAGCACATGATTTAAATAGAGATCTGAAACAAATACAATAACTAAACAATGTAGAAAAAGAAGCAAGAGCAAAACAATGATGTTAAGCAAGCACACGATTTAAATAGAGATCTGAAACAAATACAAGAACTAAACAATGTAGAAAAAGAAGCAACAGCAAAACAATGTGAAACATGCACAGGATTTTAATAGTGATGTGGTACAAACACAAAATTTAAATATTGTTGTAGAGGTAGTAGTAATATGAATAATATTGTTGATAGTTATAATTATATACAAATTGAATAGTTATTACAAATAATAACTATTAGTATCTAATTGTTATTATAAATAATAACTATTAAAAATTGCTGACTTCTACTAACTAGAAGATAAAGATAACTATGGTAAGACTACAATCAGCAGATTGATGCGACACTGATTGTTCCTGTATTTAACTTCCCTAAATATTTCCAGAAAAAATGAATGCAATGTAAAATTGACTTGCCCATTTGCGTTAGCTTTCCTTGGAGGCTAAAGGTAATAAAATAATAAATTAGAGTAATAAAGTAGAAAGCATGTTTAGAACTTACCAAAACAGCTGCCCTACTCATGGGTCAGTGGCAATGTACGCCCCTGGTGTGCATTACGGCTGAAGTTCAGTCTTGTGGCGGTTTTCTGGTAGATACTGTTTCAAAAAAACGAGGTGATTCGATGGCGTTTGTGATGTTCAGCATCTTGCCTCGTGAGTCGAACTACCTGCTGGGAGTTTTCTGGGGTTTATCCCATACGATAAGCCCTTAAAAGTCCTCCTGGAAAACACAAGCGGCTTGATGGCCAATTGGCTAGCGCTCTGGCCTTTGGTACCATAGGCTTCAGGTTCGAATCCTGACGGGGGCATGGATGTTTGTAAGTGGTTCGGAATCCACGTTAAACTGTAGGTCTAATTAGCCTAAATAGTGCACAAGATGACAGTAGAGCGACAAACCAAACCAAACCAAATCCGGGAAGGCACTGCCCTCCTTCTTCAGCGACACGGAGCCATGTCAAAATTCTACCAACGAGTGCACCATCCCAACAGAAGCTGCCCCCTTCCCTCCATCCATAAGCAGCCCACTTACGGGATGTCCGAAACGCATTACAGGACGCTTGATTGAGGATTAAACACAATGACCCCCAAAAAGCCAAGTTAAATTGTCACATTTGCAGATTCGAACCATAGAAAAAAAAGAATTTCGAATAGGATTCTATTATTTCAACCCCACCCCACCCACCCCTCATCTCACCAACACTGCCCAGTTAGAATACAACTGTTTCAGGGGATACTTGAGGGGGGGGAGAGGGGTCAGGTGACTAACTGGTTTGACCTTTGAACCCTAACTGGTTTGAGTGTAACGCAGTTTGTGACCTTTGAACCCTTTCTTTTCAAGTTGGTTGACCAACTACCCAGCGAAATAGAATTGGCAGTTACACTGCTACTATCACATCAAATATTGTCCGTTAAAGTGTACCTCCTGGATATGCCCATCATCTTAAAAATGTGCAATACTTTTTATTATTAGCATTAATTTCTATTTTTAATAAACATTTATTTAAAAAAAAAATTCATGAGTGTTTTTTTTCCGTGATGGGTCAATTTTATTGGGGTAAATGGGTAAATTTTATTAGGAAAAGGTTGAGGAGGTTAGGTTCTTATGGGTAAATTTTATTAGAAAAAGGTTTAGGAGGTTAGGTTCTTATGGGTAAATTTAATTAGAAAAAGGTTTAGGAGGTTAGGTTCTTACGGGTAAATTTTATTAGGGAAAGGTTTAGGAGGTTAGGTTTTTATACGTAAATTTTATTAGAAAAAAGGTTGAGGAGGTTAGGTTCTTATGGGTAAATTTTATTAGAAAAACGTTTAGGAGGTTAGGTTCTTTGAGGTTAGGTTCTTAGGTAAATTTTATTAGGAAAAGGTTTAGGAGGTTAGGTTCTTACGGGTAAATTTTTATTAGGGAAAGGTTTAGGAGGTTAGGTTTTTATAGGTAAATTTTATTAGAAAAGTATTAAGGATTCAAGAGTAAATCTCAATTGAGAAGGTAAAGCATTGTTAAGGTTTAAAAACATTAAGGTTTGCATTTATTTTACTTAAACATTAAGGTTTGCATTTATTTTACTAAAACGTTAAGGTTTGTTAAATTGCAAAGAAACAATTATTGCGAATAACACTTTATATATATATATATATATATATAAATTAGAAACTAAAATGTAAATTTGACTACATAATAAAACAGTTGAAACAAAAAAAATATAAATATATACATTAAAAAAGAACACAATTATACAAACTTCAAAAACAGAATATATGAAACAGTTAACTTTAATATATAGAAACACTCTAAATCTCGCCTCCAGACTAACTCTTCAGGCAGAAATTGTTTTTGTTAAGAAAGAATTAATTAGAATTAACTCCCTGGCGCTACAGTCCATGTTTGACCATCGCCTCCCTAGCAATACGACTCCAAAGTCGTCTGTCTCGGGCTTTGGTTTTCCAATGTGTGATCTTTAGATCCTTTTCCACTTCATTAATCCACCTCCTTTTTGGCTTTAGCCTTTTTTTCTTTGTCCCTGGCACTTCTCCTTGAAAATCGTCTTTTGTGCCTCTGCTCTCTGTGTGTCCGAGCTATTGAATTCTTTTAATATAATTTATGACAACCTTGTCTCCAAGCAATTTTGCAATTTCATGATCGTAACTCCTCTTCCAAACATCACCCTCTCTATTAGGTCCAAATATAGCTCTTAAGATCTTCCTCTCCCAGGTTGCCAACTTCTAAACCAAATAGAATATGTTTTCAGTTTTTTGGCTACTCACAAAGTTACATTGGAATACCACACATAAACATTTACACTGGTGAAAAAAAATTAAAGGAACAACTATAAAAAGTGCTTTATTTTACTTTTATTAAGTGTATCGGAGTTCGGCTCTGGACCCAGTATTCAGTATTTCGTGGAAATTGGTAAACGCCTTAAACGATATCATTTAACACAACATGGAAGCTTTAATAAAAATTAGAGTTTGTAATCATGTTTCCTATTACAGACCTGTAAAAGCGCCCCCTGTGGCATTCAAGAAAAATGGTTAGTCGACCTCGAGACTCTCATCCGAGTGGAAGCACAGCCATGCACTTCTGCTGATTGGACTGCAGCCTCTCATCCCAAAAGAAAATACATTTATCGCAATTCTGCGTATTAGTTGGCCACAGATTTTCTCCCGAGATGAAATATATTTAGTACAACTCTGCCCTTCTTTGCGCGCCCTGCACAAAGCCGAAAATACCAGCTGGAAGTGAAGTTCTTCCATAAAGCTATAATTATTTTTCTTTTACTTTAAATGTGTTAAATATTGTATGCGTCTAATTGTATGTATGTAGTCTTTGTGCGTGTGTGTAAATAAAACTATAAGTCAAATTTGGGGCTCGAGTAGGTCAATCCAACCTCACCCAGTTACAAATTGTGCCTTGCTGTACTTGCACACTACAAGTTGGAGATTAGTTAGGTTACGAAATTTAATCAGACATCACTAAAATATATCATTAAAAAAATTCAAAATTCATTGCTATTCAACTATTTTCTTTTGCTTCTGGACTTTAACCCCCCCCACACACACGCGCCTTTTTTTTTCTATTCAGAGAACAGTCTTACTATTCACAGTTATAGAAAAAGAACATTACTCAATGTCTATGGTGTCTATAGAAGGGGCCTGGCGCTCTGGCGTTCTGGTCTAGCGCTCTGGCGTTTGCAACCACAGACATATCGGATTCAAATCCCGGCTTTGCCATGGGTGTTTGTAGTGGTTTGGAATCCACTTTAATCCATAGGTCCCGGTCCTAATTGATCGTAGAGCTGCGGGGGCATTGTGACTCCGCGTTCGTGTCTTACCATCAAGTTACACGCGTCCCCTGGGTAATGCAAAGTGAGTAACATCGGTGCAGCCCTTATGGCGAAGATCACGGTCTATCTGCCAGCTGCATTAGAAGAAAAGAAAGAAAGAAAAAAATAGTGTCTATAGACTAGCTCTATAGACCCTTGCGGTTTTTCTGAAATCGTGCAGGAATTCCCTGAATTCACCAGACATGACCTAAAGTAGTTTGACCACTCTCTGGGCCAGAAGCAAATATTTGAATAAGAATACAGTGAGAAACTTCACAAACCGTTTATGGTGGATACTGTTACAAAACAGCATGCCTGCGTGTGGTCTGAGGGTATAAGGGGGTAGTCTGGAGGGGTAGACTTTTGAATGGGAGCGATAGGTTTGAAGAGTTTTCTGAAAGTACTGTTAAAAAGTAACATCGCGGAACTTTTGAGGTGGAAACAATATCGTCTCTCCGATTAAAAGGCATTATATTCGCCATTTTACAACTGTACTTAAATGTTATATATAAAAATTAAATTTTTAAATTCAAAACTTCAGATCTCACAAACAGACCTGTGTAGAACATTATTATTTTTTAAAGTTCGATCAAGTATAGCAATACCTTGATTAGCGCGAACTCGGAGTTAAACGGCTCTTATTTACTACTATGTCCAAAAAGTAAGACCCATTTTCAATTTAAAATTCGCAGGGCTTAAGGAATTTCAATTTTTTTATTTCTGAGGTTGCTGCCACTGTTCTTGGCATCCGTGTGAAATTTGACGCCAAAGTATTCATTAGTGTTTGAGTTACCTCGGCTTTTGAGACTCTCAAACTGATTCCGACGATTTTTGAAATGTCTGAAGTCATTGAATTTTGCATTCAATTTTTGTTTGCGGAAACGTATAGAATGTTGCAGAAGGCATTCGGTGAGCTTTCCTATTTCGGAAAGAAATGTTTAGAAGTGGTATAAACAGTACAAAGAAGGCACAGAAAGCGTTAAAGACGAAGAGCCTTCATCCACCTCAACCGACGGAGAGCTCACGGGTTAAGGTGCCTTCTAACTGTAATGATTGACACTGGAGAATTCAGATGCTGGTTGAGTTTTGCGGTGACTTTTGCTGCAGTTGTTCGCTTTTGAGACATCCCAATCGGCTTCAATACCCGTCGGTCTCTTTCACTGAGCTTCACTTTCCGTCTCGGCGACCTGGTGGCTAGCGCTCTGGCCTTTGGTATCCCAGGCTTCAGGTTTGAATCCTGGCGGTGGCAGGGATGTTTGTTAGTGGTTCGGAATCCACTTTAAAATGTAGGTCCTGGTCAGTTTAGCCTAAAGTGTGCGCAAGATGACCGTAGAGCGACAAACCAAAACCATCTTTTTCCGTCCACACTTTTGCTTTGCCGAGCTTATCTTGCCACGCTGTGTGAATGCTGTCATGACTTTAGACAACGTACCTCTAGAAACGCCTAAAAAGTTGGGATGTTTCGGTTAGCATTTGCTCCAGCTAGACGAGCTCCTACAATTTGGCCTCTTTGAAAATCTGAAAGGTCCGACATTTGACGCGTTTGAAATAAATCCAAGACGTACAGAACTTCAATAAAGCTACCACATGCTACCAGAATATAGAATATAGTAGCTACCATTTTAATGAATATACAGAATTATACATTAAAAAAATGGTAGCTACTATTAAATTTTAATGTTTACGAAGCGCATTCAAAATGTCAATTTTATTCACAGCTGTTTCCACTATTTTGATAACCCTCTGTGTGTATATATATATATATATATATGTGTGTGTGTGTGCAATCGCTTAATTTTTTTTAAATACAAAGTATATTAATACAAAAATTATATAATTGTCTTTCGGATGAAATATTTGGTGACAAGAAGCCAAGCGGCGATATATCACCAACTCTAGGAATAACTCTATACGAAAAGGAATAGAATGCCTCAACATTGTGATGTCCTTCCAGATATGAGACCGCTTTTCTATTTTGCTATTGTAAAGGTTAAACTGACCTTTGGTCAAGCCTGTTAGGGCATGATAAATGGGGTTTCGTTGAGGGGTCATATCCATGTTAAATCACCTGGTTTCTAGATATGTGTACTTATCTCTTCCTTCGAAATTTGGGATCGGTCCCTATTTTATAACTAGCGGCCCCGGAAATGCTTCGCCACTGCTATATAGGAATATATATATATATATGAATTAAATAAATACAATTGAAGTTCTATATCAATTCATTTATTTAATTAAAAATCGGAATTGAATTGTGTATGATAATTATTATTATTTTCTTTCTGTTTCATTGCTGTTTATATATATATATATATATCTTATATTTTTCTTTTTCTTCAGCTTGTTAAATTATTTAATTGTCCATGGAAATCCAATTTTATTGTATTTCGTCCATTAAATTTTTTATATTTAATTTAGCAGTTGAAATAAATAATTAAATAAAAATCACTCTGCAATGATCACCGTAAAAACGAAAGAATTTAGATATTTGTGCGAATTTAGATATTTAGATATTTATATTTAGAATTTAGATATTTGATATATCTGTCAGCGCCCCTGTCAGATTTCGCACAAACCACTCCTGGCACTGATAAGAACAAACTGTGAAAATTTCGACGAAATATATTCGAGTAGTTCTAATGAGTGCAGTATGTATCACAGTACGATCTAAGTTCATTCTCCTCTGTAATGCAATCAAGTTCGAATCCTGGCGATGGCATGGATATTTGGGAATGATTCGGAATCCACTTTAAACTGTAGATCCCGGTCTAATTAGCCTAAAGTGAGTACAAGATGACCGAACCAAATCCATAAAGCAAGTAAATAAAATGACCAAAGAAATAGCAAAGTGCCCAGACATCACGTCACTCCTAATAGTGGACAGCGGCGATTGTAATAGTCATGTGAGATTATGTTTTCCCTAAACCGGCTATTTCAAACTGCTGTGGGCAATTCTAAGAAAGTGCTTTATCACAATTCTTAGAAAATGCACTTTCACAAATCTTAGAAAGTGCTTTCTCATAATTCTTAGAAAGTGCACTTTCACAATTCTTAGAAAATGCCTTTTCACAATTCTTAGAAAGTGCCTTTTCACAATACTTAGACAGTGCCTTTTCAAAATTCTTAGAAAATACCTTTTCACATTCCTAGAAAGTGCCTTTTCACAATTCTTAGAAAATACCTTTTCACAATTCCTAGAAAGTGCACTTTCACAATTCTTAGAAAGTGCCTTTTCACAATACTTAGAAAGTGTCTTTTCACAATTCTTAGAAAATACCTTTTTCACAATTCCTAGAAAGTGCCTTTTCACAATTCTTAGAAAATACCTTTTCACAATTCTAGAAAGTGCACTTTCACAATTCTTAGAAAGTGCCTTTTCACAATACTTAGAAAGTGCCTTTTCACAATTCTTAGAAAATACCTTTTCACAATTCCTAGAAAGTGCCTTTTCACAATTCTTAGAAAATACCTTTTCACAATTCCTAGAAAGTGCCTTTTCACAATTCTTAGAAAATACCTTTTTCACAATTCCTAGAAAGTGCACTTTCACAATTCTTAGAAAGTGCCTTTTCACAATACTTAGAAAGTGCCCTTTCACAATTCTTAGAAAATACCTTTTCACAATTCCTAGAGTGCCTTTTCACAATTCTTAGAAAATACCTTTTCACAATTCTTAGAAAATACCTTTTCACAATTCCTAGAAAGTGCCTTTCCTAGGAAGTGCACTTTCACAATTCTTAGAAAGTGCACTTTTCACAATACTTAGAAAGTGCCTTTTCACAATTCTTAGAAAATACCTTTTCACAATTCCTAGAAAGTGCCTTTTCACAATTCTTAGAAAATATCTTTTCACAATTCCTAGAAAGTGCCTTTTTCTTAGAAAGTGCCTTTTCACAATTCTTAGAAAATACCTTTTCACAATTCCTAGAAAGTGCACTTTCACAATTCTTAGAAAGTGCCTTTTCACAATTCTTAGAAAATGCCTTTTCACAATTCTTAGAAAGTGCCTTTTCACAATTCTTAGAAAGTGCCTTTTCACAATTCTTAGAAAATGTCTTTTCACAATTCTTAGAAAGTGCCTTTTCACAATACTTAGAAAGTGCCTTTTCACAATTCTTAGAAAATACACTTTCAAAATACTTAGAAAGGGCGTACAAAAGCAATGGGGTTACTTAGATACCTTAGTTCCTTAAAGTGAATGACCTCAAAGGGAGGAGAGTTAGCGAATGAGGGAAAAGTGAACCCCGTAGATTTTTTTTTTTTTTCATTGGAAAGCAACGTGAAGTAGAGAAAGGTCAAACAGGGGTCGATGTAAACGAATTTTATGAGTTTCATTTTTTTACATTCTTCATGTTACTCTCCTGTTTAAAGCGAACAATAGAAAAAAAAAAAAAAATAATTACCAAATTGTTAGGTTCACTTTCCCATTTGATGTATTAACTTTGTCTATCATTCAATTACGAGTAGGATGTGTATATTCGTAATAACTACGATTTTAAAGGAAGCGTACTAAGTCTCATTTTATAACATTTTCAATTACGACTTCCCTCAGCATCAGGGTCGGATTTAGATGAAAAGAGGCCCTAGGCCATGGATGGGCAAACTTTTTTCGGTCGCGGGCCAAAAATCGAAGAAAAAAAGTTTGGCGGGTCAAGATAAATTTTTCTAAAAATTTGAAAATAATATATAAGTATTACAATTTAAATATGTTAATGAGATGTGCTGTGATGAAATTGCGATTTCATGTTTAAATTTCCTTATATTGAGGGTCGAAGTGAGATGTACTGATTCTAAGGAACAAGGCTAAATGCTCATCTGTCAGTCTACTTCTGAAATAATTATTTCTAAAGTTCATAGTTGAAAGCACTTGTTTACATATATAAGAGGAAACAAACATAGCACTGATTTTCCGGCTGTGGGATATTAAATTTGAGAAACTTATTTTCGATAATGATTTGTAAAACTCTAGCTTTGGCATATTTAGAAACAACCGCTTGAGATAATTGTTAGATTGCAACTCAATCAATTCTACCTGCAAATCTGAACTCACTGCTTCACAATTTACGTTGAAAGGCATGGTAAAAATATCCAATTCTGTTTGAATGACACTTAAATCTTGAAATCTGCGTTCGAACATATAATGCAGTTTTCAAGCTAGCTTCATAATTCTTAAGCTTCTTTTCATTTACTGAGGGTTTTGAATTTAACCTCGGGAAATGATATAAAAATAATAATATTAAAAATAATATTTTTTTAATAAAAAAAATAATATCTAATCAAAGTAGAAAAGAAGATGGATGTATAATATATAAATATATATTTCTTTTAATTTGTCTCGGACCGGCAAATTAAAATTCTATCCAGGCCGGATATAAACTTCCGGCTGGCCGGAGTTGGCTCGCGGTCCGTAGTTTACCCATCCCTGCTCTGTAGCCTCAGCGCAGGGTGCATCCATTCGCTACGTGATTAAAAGTTACAGAATTTACTAGACTCCTTTGGAAAAATGGTTTACTAAATGGCGAATTGCCATCAATGTTTCTAAAACTGAAGCAATAATGTTTCGTAAAGGGAATGCCAGTGAACCCAGTGATAATCTCAGTCTTTTCGATGAACCCATAGCCTGGCCAACGCACATTAAATATCTTGGTGTAATAATGGATAAAAACTAACCTTCCGTGAACATATCTAATTTACAGTCCCCTTTTAAAAAAATAAAACTAGAAGAAAAAAATCATCACCAAATTTGTTAGGTTCACTTTCCTATTTAATGTTTAACTTTATCTTTCTTATAGCCGACCATCCCTCGGAAGAGGATTTATACTACGAGCTGACAATCAGCCAATATTATTCGGGAGCACCACCATGTTTTATTTTCTTGTACTCTTCGGGGGATACGACGACGACGACAACAACAACAACAATAACGTTCTTTCATTTCAACTTTCTCTATCATTCAGTTACGAATTGCATGGTTTTTTTTTTTTTTTGTAATAACTCACCGATTTTTGCGTTGGTTGAGGGGATTGTAAGTCGCATCTACTTTAGGTCCAATGGCCCTCAACTTAGGCAGATCATTGGCAAAACCAGTTTCGTCTGCGTTGCATACCAATCATCTACAATCCTTATCGAACGAGTTTTCCCGAGTAGAGCTTTTACACGGGGGTTATAAACCTATATATAGTATTACAAATGCACTCCTTTGTTGGTATGTTTTTGCGATTTTTTGCATATGCTCTTTTTTTTGTACCATAATCACGTTTTGACATCTATTCTGAAATCCATTGGCGTCAGTGGAACGAGTATTTTCAGCTTTTGCTTATCAAAAAGCAAAAACTATTTGTGATCTTGCAATAATAATGAAGTTGCAATATCTCCTTAGACAATTTAGACTCCCCATAATGCAATTACTTCTTTTAATTCTATGATGTATATCAGGGGTTGGCCAACCTGCGGCCCGTCTTCAACATTTTCCGGCCGTGAGATTTATCACACTTTTTTACAAAATAGATTTATTTTATAATGGTCAAAGTAGTGAAAACCAATGTATTAAAAAAATACATTGTGTTTGCATCCATATACAAAAATTGCCCGTCGAAGTTATGAGATAAAAATTAACTTTGGTTTTAAAATATAGGACAGATATTGCCTGTTTTATTTATGAGTTTACAGTTCGCAAAATAATTAAATTATATTCTGAGAACTTATGATGCGTGTGAATCTTGGAACATCTAGTATAACAGGTTCTATAGTATGTTTCGCTATAAGTGACCTCAAACGCAGTGACCATCCCTAGATATTTGTGAAATCTGGCAAAAAGGTGTTAGAGCTTTTGGTTCAACTTACACCTGCGAATCGTTTTTTTTCGAAAATGAAATTGACCAAATACAAAACACGCTCAAACATAACGGACAATAACCTGCAACACCCTTTACGATATGCAAATACCCAAATGAGATCGATTTACAAAAGCTAAGTGAAAAGAGTGGAGAAACAAATATCGCACTAGTAAAATAAATATTTTTTAATGGTTTCACTTTTTTTAATTTCATTTATATTTATATATTTTTTTAATGATCTCATTTTTGGTGTTATATATTTCATTACAACGTGCATTTAGTGTCATTATTACATTATCTAAGTATGTATACATGTAGGAATCACAATAAGCACAATAATAATAATTCATTATATTTCAATTTTTCACTTCAAAAAATGTCTATAGTGGGTCTACATCTAATATGGGGATATATAATTTTATATGCGGCCCGCGGAGTTATAATGCATTTCCAAAGTGGCCCGCCAAATCTTTTGGGTTGGCCACCCCTGATATATATATATATATATTACCGATATTTGAAGATCATAAGCCTCTTCAACACTTCTTTGTATGTTTTATTCCTATGAACTACATCCATAGCAACTGCTTTCAAGACATCTAATTTGCAAGCGATTGGTGACTTATTTCCAAAGCATGTGCGTGACATTTCGCAAAAACGGAAGAGCATAAAGTCAGAAGGTAAATCATCATCACAATAAAAAATTAAAAACTGGTTATAAGCACGATTCAATAATATACTGTTAAAGAGAAATCACTCAATGATAACGACAAGTAATGTCAACTTATCTTTTTTTCCTTGTCTTCCAGGAACTAATGAAATAAATGGACAAAAAATAATTTAAAAACACGCAAAAAGTTTACACAAATTTAGTTTTTGAAAGTGATTCGAGATGTCGTTGTCGTGAGAAGCTACTGACACAAATGGCGGGGAAATCTATTAGAATTGTTTTTAAGTAATTAAATGTGGTTTTTTTTTTATTAGCCATCTGTGGATTTTTCGTCACGTGCTTTTTTTTTAATATCAGGCGCACAAAAAATAATAAATAAGGACATTCATAAAATTATTATTTAAAGTATTATAATAATTTGTAACCTTGTTGAGTATAAATACTTATATATATACAGTCTGAGTAAAAACTTTAAGGCCAGTAGACATTTTTGAGAAAATGGAAACATTTAAACTGAGGAATTAAAATACCATTTGATTGATAATTATTGAGCTTAAATAAAAGTAAAAAAAGTTGAAAAATTAATTTGCAAATATTTTATTATTAGAAAATATTACAGAACACACAGATGAATATTTGAGCCTGAGTAAAAACTTTAAGGCCAACATAGAAAATAACATATAAGAAAAAAAATTACAAATTCTTAGAAGGTTGTGTAGGAGCCATTGCTTCGAATTACTTCAAATATTCTTGTTTTCATGGATGAAACGAGTTTCTGACAAAGGGTGGGTTCGGTTTTATACCATTCATCTACGATAGTAGATTTCAGCTCTGTTGTTGATGTAAAATGTCTCCCATTTGCATAAACTCTTCTTGCTAAATCAGCCCAAAGGTTCTCGATTGGGTTGCGGTCAGGTGATCTAGCTGGCCATTTCACAGTTTCAACATTGTTGACTTGGAACAATTTTTTTGTGCTGTTACTCGTATGGATCGGTGCATTGTCTTGCTGATATTTCCAATTTTCTCCAGCAAGACATTCAGCATTTGGCAAAAGATGATTTGTTAGGACATTTTGGTATCCTTGTGAATTCATTCTACCTGAAACGAATGCAATTGAGCCATTGTAAGAAAAACAGCCCCAAGTCATGACAGACCCTCCACCTAATTGGCGCTTGGAGAATATTTCTTTTTCATTTCTTATATCATGCCAGTAGAAATTCCAGCCATCTGGTCCATCCAAATTCCATTTTTTTTCGTCAGAAAAATAATTTCTATTCATTGGTTGTCCCAGATCATGACTTTCTGGCCAAAGTTCAAACGCTCTATTTTGTGTCTCTGCAGTAACTGAGGTTTAGTCAATTTTGCTGTATAAGTGTACCTTCAGACCTTCTAATTGTGCTATAAATCGTTTTTTGACAATCGTTTTAAGCCTGTCGTCGGAATCAGTTTCCTGGTTGAGTATTTTCCAGTAGATGCAAATTGGCAAACTCTTCTTTCATCACGCAAGGACAAAGCTTTAGGTCTTCCCCAGTATTCTCTTTACCATAATTGTCTTTCAATTTTAAAAAATTGTTGACTACAGTCTTTGATCTTCCTATCTTTATCGCAATAGCACGACTACACATTCCTGTTGAAGACAAAACTTCGATCTGTCCTCTTTCACGATCAGTTAACTTCTTACCCTTCGCCCTCTTCACAAAGATCACCAATACTTCGAAGAAACGTATGACAAATATGAAAATTGCAGCGTTGTCACAAGCTAGTAGGTGCAATGGTAATTGCACGATTATATTATATTTATTTTTAAAAAATGACTGGTGGCCTTAAAGTTTTTACTCAGGCAGAAATACTAACTTTGTAAATAACCACATGTTTCTCATAATTATGTATCTATAAATTATATTTATATCATTTATTTCTTATCAATGAACTTTAATAATTTATATTATTTGAATCCCTTTTATTACATTTTACATTTTCTCAAAAATTTTTACTGGCCTTAAAGTTTTTACTCAGACTGTATATATAACATTCGCTACATGTCAGTGGTTCTATAGCAGTTTTGCTATTAATCACAATCTCCACCTTCGTAAATGAAATAGCATTTGTACATAAAAAGAATTTTTCCGTAGAATAATGGTGGAGTTGTTATTCAAATAACAGGTTCATTGGTATGCTAACAACTAATTTCCACTTTCCACTGGTATGCTAACAACTGACTAGTTTCCATTGGTATGCTAAGATCCGATTAGTTTCCGTTGGTATGCTAACAACACATTAGTTTCCATTGGTTTCCATTGGTATGCTAACAACACATTAGTTTCCATTGGTATGCTAAGATCCGATTAGTTTCCGTTGGTATGCTAACAACACATTAGTTTCCATTGGTATGCTAAGATCCGATTAGTTTCCGTTGGTATGCTAACAACACATTAGTTTCCATTGGTATGCTAAGATCCGATTAGTTTCCGTTGGTATGCTAACAACACATTAGTTTCCATTGGTACACATTAGTTTCCATTGGTATGCTAAGATCCGATTAGTTTCCGTTGGTATGCTAACAACACATTAGTTTCCATTGGTATGCTAAGATCCGATTAGTTTCCGTTGGTATGCTAACAACATTAGTTTCCATTGGTATGCTAAGATCCGATTAGTTTCCGTTGGTATGCTAACAACACATTAGTTTCCATTGGTATGCTAAGATCCGATTAGTTTCCGTTGGTATGCTAACAACACATTAGTTTCCATTGGTATGCTAAGATCCGATTAGTTTCCGTTGGTATGCTAACAACACATTAGTTTCCATTGGTATGCTAAGATCCGATTAGTTTCCGTTGGTATGCTAACAACACATTAGTTTCCATTGGTATGCTAAGATCCGATTAGTTTCCGTTGGTATGCTAACAACACATTAGTTTCCATTGGTATGCTAAGACATTAGTTTCCATTGGTATGCTAAGATCCGATTAGTTTCCGTTGGTATGCTAACAACACATTAGTTTCCATTGGTATGCTAAGATCCGATTAGTTTCCGTTGGTATGCTAACAACACATTAGTTTCCATTGGTATGCTAAGATCCGATTAGTTTCCGTTGGTATGCTAACAACACATTAGTTTCCATTGGTATGCTAAGATCCGATTAGTTTCCGTTGGTATGCTAACAACACATTAGTTTCCATTGGTATGCTAAGATCCGATTAGTTTCCGTTGGTATGCTAACAACACATTAGTTTCCATTGGTATGCTAAGATCCGATTAGTTTCCGTTGGTATGCATTAGTTTCCATTGGTATGCTAAACACATTAGTTTCCATTGGTATGCTAAGATCCGATTAGTTTCCGTTGGTATGCTAACAACCATTAGTTTCTATGCTGATATTCTAACGGTTTCTACTGGCGAGGCGATTGCAGAATGCAGTGTGAAATTTAAAACAGTACTTTTATTAATACTTGACAAAGACATTTATTTCTTTAGTAACAAACTAAATAAGTGTTCAGAGACTTTTATTAGCACTGAGGCTTATGAAAAGCTGTCTTGGATCTACAATTAAAAAAGATCTTATAGCAGCTTTAAAAAAAAAAAAAAAAAAAAAATTCTATTACAAATATAGTATCTTTGTATTTGAAATGTACAATTTTCTTTTGCTTCTGCATAGCTATTTTATTATACTTCAATACCTATTAATTTGGTACTGTTATATTTATGGGATGTATGTATTTTTGTAAGCAAATTTCGAATACGAGTGCAAATATTGCACCTTTAAAGTTAAAAAAAAAAGGCTTTGGTATGCAAAAAATTGTTTATTTAGACACAAAGAATTCTATAAAATTAATTGAATTTATTTCAAAAAGGTTTCTAAATCCATTAGGAAAGATCACAGTACATAAAATTACGGAAAAAAAAATATGGGGTCCTGACTCTATAGATGTGTCAGTCAGTCAGTCTTGGGTTTAAGGAGCGCTTAAAACTCCTACCTTGAGATAAAAAACATTGTTAGATAACCACATAGAAAGCCCTAAGTGGCCAAGGTCTGTCCCAGTTCAAAGTAAATAAAATACGTGAAAAGAGCAACATAAGAAAAAACAAGTTTTTTTTTTTTTGCTTTTTAATAAATTTTTTTTTTTGTTTTTTAATGCTTTTAATATTAAGTAATAATATTAAAAAAAAAAAGTGAAAAAAGAAAACACTGCATTGTGGGGTTTCCATTGCTAAGAAATGATGACTAAAGGAACAGGTCAGGGTCGTAACCGCCGCCAAACAGCAACAGAAACGATGCTCCTATAGAGTAAGAATACCTCATTGGCTCCTCCCCCTTCCCTTGCTATTAGTGAAGCAGAAGTTGGGGGGATGACAGGGCCCCCTAGCCTTCAAGGGGGATGAGTCATCAAGAAAGGAGAGATTAGAACGAAAAACCTCAAGACCCTCCCCCTTTTCTCCAGTCCCTTAACAAATGTTCCAGAAGGGTGACTTGGACAGTTTGCAAAATAAACACAAACATGCCCTTAACAAATGTTCCGCAAAGGGTGACTTGGGCAGTTTGCAAAATATGAAATCAGTAGCGAGCCTTGCATCATATTTCATCTATGGAATGGGGGCAGGGGAATTGCATTAAATTTTTGTGAAGTTGCTTGATGTTTCGTGTTGATGCATGAATTTCATGATTTTTGTGTGATGTGTATGGAGAGGGAGTTTCATGATATTTTTGTGTGTGTGTGTAGTAGTAGTATGGACTTTTACGAATTGTGCAGTTCTATAATTATATCCTGCATTTATATGATTTTTTTGTGCATTTGCATGATTTTTTGTGCAGTTGCATATTAATTCATGATTCCTTTTGTGCAATAACATTTTGTTTCCTGATTTCTTTTGTGCAGTTGCATATTGTTCCTGATTCATTTTGGGCGGTTGCATGCAATTTTGCGGTTTTCTGCAATTGCATATTGCTTGTTAATTCATGATTCCTTTGTGCAATAACGTTCTATTTCCCGATTCATTTTGTGCAGTTCCATCCATTTGATAATTCCTTTTCTGCAATTGCATATTGTTTGTTGATTCATTTTGTGCAGTTGCTTATTGATTCATGGTTATATTTATGCAGTTGCTTATCGATTGATTGTATTTATGCAGTTGCTCATCGATTCATGATTCCTTTTGCGCACTATCATTTTGTATTCTCATTTCTTTTGTGCAGTAGCATTTTGCGTTCTGATTCATTTTGTGCTGTTGCATATTGTTTGATAATTCCTTTTATGCATTTTCTTGATTCACTTTTGTGTAATTGTTTGCTGATTACCTTTTGTGTAATTGCTTATTCGTTCATGATTTATTTTATGCAGAGAAAACCTGGGACACTCAACCGATAGGTAACCGGATTTATACACTGCAGATCGAAAAATGTAGGCTTTAGTATAAATCCTGACGGGGGAAAAAACCAGTTCTTTACCCTCTTCACTCAGAATCTCTTATTTCACCCCCCTTCCTCGGGCTACTAAAGTCTCCAGACTATCTGCCATATTAATGGCGATCTTGGGGGCCAATTCATTTATGGCACTTCATATATTGATAAGAAGAAAGTGCTTTATTTTAACAAATGGAACAGAAAATAAAAATAACAAATCGATTTTTATTTTCTAAGTTTACGGTCTTTTATCCAAATTTACGGTCTTAGACTAGGTCTTATCTAAGTTTACGGTCTCCTAGAATCTTGTGTACTGATCCTCAATAGAAGACAAGAACAACTATTGTAATTGTTCCAGCCAAAATTTTGGCCAAAAAATATGCATCCAGGAGTGGTTGTGTTCCGAAAATTGAAGGCTACCAGTTCTAAAAATTGCATGTTATATTCCGAAAATTTTTTTTGTTTTCCATTCGGAAATATGTCTATCTCATCGAAAAACCTTATTTTAAAAAAAGATTTCTGTAGGAAATGATATCACGTAGAAGAAAGTATCACGTGGTCCCATAATATGTAGTATTATGGGGACCACGTGGTACTTTATTTCAAAATTTTATACAGCAAATCTATTAATTAGTTTAGAAAATTGTTAACCACCTGGAAAAATCAAAGTCCACAATTCTAAATCCGCCTGTATGCTATTCTCTGGCCATTTCTTTTTCTTTATTTAATTTCTCTTTCGGCCAGCCTGTCCACTGGGTTACTGAAAACAAGTTCCTAGGGTTATTATTAGACCCAAAATTATATTTTAATTCCCACATTAACAACTGAATTGCTAAAGTAACCGGTGCCAGCGCTAAACTCAAAAAAACCTAATTTCTCGCAAAGAACAGGCTTGCGATTAAACACACAAACTTCTGCTTTACAAATCAATTATAAGACCTATTCTCATTTATGGGTGTCCAATATGGGCCTCAACATGCAGATTTATCAAAACGATCACCTGTCTATGATTATTAATGCCCCTTGATTTTTTTAAATTCCTTCTATTAGCTCACATTCTCCCTATATATATCTTGTTCAAATTTTCAATCGTTCATAAAATACTTTTTTATTCGTCCATTCAAATTCAAATGCATTTTTTTTTTAACTTGTAGTGGATGACACTGGATGTTAATACAGTTTTTCAAATATTCATTCAGTAATTAAATTTAATTCATTCATTTTAGTTTTTTTTTTTTAGATATAAGTTGCATGTATCTAACAATAGATGGCGCCAGATGTAAGAGGAAAATTTCAACTTTATTTATAAAAAGGACTTTCTGCAATGAGTGAAAAAAAAAGTAGGAATTGACTTTAAAAATTTTTTTTTTTTTTTATATTACTTGTTCGCAGAAAGTTTATTCTCAGATATCTCGACATCGATCCTATTCCAAATTATATTATCACAATTTTGAAGAATTTTCCATTAAAAAATGTTTTCAGACTAACAGTGTGTTAATCAGACTTCTACTGACCTATTATCCTGGATTGAAAAGCTATCAAAAAAGGACAAGATCCATTTTTGATGTACAAGTGTTTTCCTAAACTTAAGAAACACCATGGTTGTTACTCAGATTAAGCAAAAGCAAATTTCGGGTACGCAGTGATTTAAATATCTTCAGAGATTTTATTTATGTGTATTTGAAGTCCGATTTTTAGTTTAATATCTCTTCGTTTATTATGCTTAGAATTGTTACAGTTGGTAAAAATCAGAATATCTGACTGCGTGGTTGTAGGTTCGATTCCAAGAGTAACTCATTTTTTTTTCACCCTCCACTAGTACGACGAATGCTTACTGATTTTTTTTTTTTTTTTTTGTCCGCTAATAATCTTAGTTATGATTTTTTTTTATTTATATATATATAGATTTTTTTTACCCACATGTTTTAGTAAAATAATGAATAAAAAATATTTTATTGATATTAAAAAGTTTTGAAAACTTTTTATTGGTCTAGAAAATTTTTTTTTTTCCTCATAGGGAATTTTGTCATGACCTGGAACTAATTTTTCCATATAATGTTTCCCTAATTTTTTAATTTTTCCCCCTAATTTTTTCCCTAGTCCTCCTAATTTTCCTTTGTCTTGAACTAGTAGACCTATTAATCCCTAACTAAATTTCCTTTTCTATTTCCTTTACTTTCTCTTTTTTTCTTATTTAATTCTTTTAATAATTAAACATTTATTATTTAATATACGACATTTTAATTTTGAAAACTTCATTCTCAATTTACCACTCTATTTTTAATATTTAGGAATATGGTACCCGTACCCATAATTCCCATTAGCAGTGCTTTTACATGCCAAATCTCCAGCCATCCACCATCTTGCTATTGATTTTTCCCCTCTTACTTGAAGAATGACACAATTTTTTCCCCCTTTCTATGCTGTAATCTCTGTTTCCAGAAATAGAATATTATTCCTAGGAATGAATAGAAGCTTTTGGGAATACCCCCCTTTGTCACCACCCTTCCCCATCACAAATCGAACATTTTATTCCCTTTCCCCATCCTCGATTTCAGGTGGTACCGCCCCCACCTGGTGTGTTCTACAACCGACTTTCAAGGTCGTCTCTTTCTGGGATCGATTCGAGCAGACGATAAAAATGTAACAACTTCCCCCGCAAGTGGCGGGCGCCCCTAACAACAGGGGCTTTTCCACGCTAACTGCGCCCTTGCGTGGAAGAAGAGGGATGTAGACCGCCCCCAGCGCGACGCCAGCGCCCTCTGTAGGAGGACATTAAGAGAAGTGACATCATAGGGCTTTTTATAGACCCTTGAGTCGAAAGAGTAATTTGGGGGAAGGGGTTTGTTTTGTATATCAGGACGATAAATATGTGTGGGTGGGTTAATGATATCGTTAGAAAATAACGAGCTGTATTAATGTATTAAGATAATTGTTTAGTCATAAAACCTTTTTCAATTTCGAATAAATATTTTTACTAGGAAATAGTATTTTCTATTTCAGAATAAATATTTTTACTAGGGAAATAGTATTTTTTTTCGATTTTTCAGAATAAATATTTTTACTAGGAAATAGTATTTTCAATTTCAGAATAAATATTTTTACTAGAAATAGTATTTTTAAAATAAATATTTTTTGCTGTAACTGTACTTATATTATATCAAATATTTATATTGTTGACCATGTGTACTAACACCCTATAACAGTTATTATGTGGCTTAGTGAAGATTATACTAAGCCACATTAATTATCGTGTGGCTTAGTATAATCTTCATTAAGCCACGCAATATAATTTTATAAGCATGTAAGCACAGTTAAATAGATGTCAACTTTGTTAAGCATACTGATTATTGGTCGAGAACTTTCAACTATCAGTTTTCTTTAAAAAAGTTGAATCAACATATTTCATTTATGATTTTTTTTTTTTTTTTTTTTATGATAACTATTTTTCATTATTATTGTACGGTGCTGTTCTAGCGTGGGAATGTAATAATGTTTCGATGTGTAACAAAAATCAAAAAATTCAATTTCCAAATAAACCACAAAATTTTAAAAGTGCGTGTGATAATTAATGAATATTATTATAATGACAATGAATATGATATTAATGTATCAATCAATAAGTTCAATGAATTGCATTTTTAACAATTTATTTATGGCCCCCTAGCGGATAGATTACGAAATTCTGAAATCTTTTGACTTTTAGTTTTTGACATTTTTCTTTTAGAGAAGATAGGTTAAAGTTAAAGTTAAACAATAAAATCTTTTGATATGTTTATGAATTTTTTTTTTTTTGAACTCAAACATTCAAATTTCCTTATGGAATTAAATGATAAAGCATGTTGACACACAATTAAATAAAATTAGGCAAGTACTTTATGTTTCTTATAGTTTTTGTGAATTTATAATTATATTTAATGTCTCCAAAAACAAACTATTTTCGTAAATGTCAGAACTATTTCTTTAATTTTTCACTAAATATATAGACACCTTTTTAAAATATTAAATTTCCAATTGCAATTGAATGAGTATTTAAAAAACAATATAAAAACCTTCCATTTTTCCCTATCAAACGATTTGTTGCTACGAAGAAGTGAAATTCCTTTTTAAGAATATTTTCTGCCTTTTATTTATTTATTTCTTTTGTAGAGATGAATTTTAAGTTAAAGCTAAAAAAAATAAAATCATGATTCATTTCTTGATATGTTTGGGAATTTTGTGAACTCAAACATTCAAATTCCCTTGAGAATAACTAAATGAGGAAGCATGTTAATATATAATAAAATTTAATTATTCAAGTATTCGAATTTTTGATAATTTTTCTAATGTTTTCTATAGTTTTTCTTAATTTAAAACCGTATTTAATGACTTCAAAAACAAACTATTTTCTTAAATGTCAGAACTATTTCTTTATTTTTTTAAAAAAAAATATAGACACTTTTAAAGTTCAATTCTAATAGAATAAATATTTAAAAAACAAACATAAAAGCGAACAATTTTTTTTTTCTCACAAAACGATTTGTTGCTACGAAGAAGTGAAATTCTTTTTAAGAATATACTTGCCTTTCTTTCTTTCTTTTTTTTTTTTTATTATTCTTGGTAATTTATAACCATGTTTAATGACTCTAAAAACAAACTATTTTCGTAAATGTCATAACTATTTCTTTAATTTTCTCTAAAAATATAGACATTTATAGATTTACATCAAATTTCCAATTGTAATTGAATAAATATTAAAAAAGAACATAAAACCCTTCATTTTCCCCACCAAACGATTTGTTGCTACGGAGAAGTGAAATTCCTTTTTCGGATATTTTCTTCCTTTATTTATTTATTTTTTATTACTCTTGTTAATTTATAACCATATTTAATGACACCAAAAACGAAATATTTTTCGTAAATGTCAGAACTATTTCTTCAATTTTTCTCTAAAAATATAGACACCTATAGAATAACATTAAATTTCCAATTCTAATAGAATAAATATTTAAAAACGAACATAAAAACCTTCCTTCTCATAAAACGATTTTGTTGCTACGAAGAAGTAAAATTCCTTTTTCTAATATTATTGCCTTTATTTATTTCTTTTTTTATTGATCTTGTTAATTTATAACCATATTTAATGACTTCAAAAACGAAATATTTTCGTAAATGTCACAACTATTACTTTAATTTTTCTGTAAAAATATTGGCATTTATAGAATTACATTAAATTTCCAATTGTAATAGAATGAATATTTTTATAAAAAAAGTACATAAAAATCGAACTATTTTTTCCTACCAAACGATTTGTTTCACGAAGAAGTGAAATTCCTTTTTTAAGAATATTTTCTGCCTTTATTTATTTTTTTCTTTGTAGAAATGAGTTTTAAGTATAATTTTAATCGTAATATCATTTTAACATAATTTTTATTATATAATAATAAATTATAATAAAGTAATTTTTTATTTTAATATAATTTTAACATAATTTTATTTTTTAACTTAAAAAAATAAAATCATGATTCATTTCTTGATATATTTGTGAATTTTTGTGAACTCAAACACTCAAATTTACTAGAAAATTAAATGATGAAGCATGTTAGCATATAATAAAATAAATTATTCAAGAATTAATTTTTTTTTTTTTTTTTTTTTTTTTTTTTTTTTATAATTTTTGTAATTTTTTTCACCAGTTATTCTTAATTTATAACCATATTTAATGACTTCAAAAACAAAAACTCTCAGAACTATTTTAATTTTTCTCTAAAAATATAGACACCTTAAAAATTACATTAAATTTCATATTGTGATGGAATAAATATTAAAAAACGAACATAAAAACCTTCCATTTTCCCCACAAACGATTTGTTGCTACGAAGAAGTGAAATTCTTCGTAGCAACAAATCGTTCCTTAGTTCTGTTTCGAATATTAATTATTTCGAATATATATTTATTATTATTATTTCGAATATTCTTAACACTGAGTTCCTTTTTTCGAATATTTTCTTCCTTTATTTCTTTCTTTTTTTTTATTACTTTTTATAACCATATTTAATGACTCCCAAAACAAACTATTTTCGTAAATGCCAGAACTATTTTAGAACTCAGAACTTTCGTAAATGTGTGTTTATTTATTTTCTAAAAATATAGACAGACACCTTTAAAATTAAATTAAATTTCCAATTCTAATAGCATAAATATTTAAAAAACGAACATAAAAACCTTCCATTTTCCCCACCAAACGATTTTGTTGCTACGAAGAAGTGAAATTCCTTTTTACGAATATTCTTTCTTGCCTTTATTTATTTCTTTTTTATTACTCTTTCAGAATCGTTTGCTGCCAAAAAAATGCGTTCAAGGCTAGCAAACGATTCACAATGCAGACGATGATAACCTATTGCACTCCATATTCGAAAGATTAAAATGGCATTCTTCAAGAACAAATAGAACAGATAACAAAGAATTCTATCTACATTTGTAGAAAGAAACCCTACAAAATGGTAGAAAGAAGGCTCATTTATTTCTCGTACCATCCATTCGCAGACTTTCTTGTATTTCATATATTTTCTCGAAGAATTGTTCCACAAACGTAATAACAATTCGAATTTTTTTGGCACAAAAGTATCTTTTTGCAACGCATTGTTTACGAATGGCGATTTGAATAGCTGTAGATGTTCCCTAATTTCACAATTTATTTTTTTTTTTTCACGACTGATCCAATTGCGAGACTGAATCAGTTGCGCCATTTTTTTTTTTTTTTTATGTCTGTTTTTTTATTTAGAATATTTATGAAATAGGCTTTTAGGCAATATCGTACGCGTTTCAGACTAAATTATACAGAAACAGATGCAATCATTTCTATTTTGCTGTAAATTACAACCTTGGAATACTTGATTTGAAGGGAAAATTGCGTTTTGATTTCGATGCAAAAGTAATGTAATTTCTGGAATATGAGATAAAAACGGAAAATTAGTTTTAAGATTACTTTCTTTAAAAATATCATTTCATTGTTAGGATGACGGAGGAAAAGTTATTTAATTTATTTAATTGCGTGTGGTGTTATTTAAGAAATAAGAATAAAAAAAAAAAATAAGAACAATGCATTCGATTTGGATTTAAATGTAATAAAGATTGTTGTGTGATAATAATAATAATAAAAAAAAAAAAAAAAAACAAGAAATTTTTATCATTAAATCAAATAATGACTTTTAATTTCGACAACTTTACCAAGGCTAAATTTCATTGGACTGCTAGAATTCTTATGGTGCATATCATTACAGTTTGAAGGACCTGATGGTCGAGTGGCTAGTGTTCTGGTGCTCAATACCACAGGCTTCGGGTTCGAGTCCTGGCGGTGCCATGGATGTTTGTAGTGGTTCGGAATCCACTTTAAATTGTAGGTCGTGGTCTGCTAGCCCTCGTGTGCACAAGATGACCGTAGAGCGACTAACCAAACCAAACCAAACCAAGCTACAGTTTGATGCAGGAAAAGTAAAAAATCATTACATCAAATAAGTTTGTTTATTATGGAAAATTAAATGTTTATTTTTAACTACCAACTAAATTTAATAATTTGTAGAATTAAAAAAAAAAACAGAAAGGATTTTTAAAGAAATTTTTTTTTTTTTTTTACAAGTCCGGATATCAGTCCGAGTGACTAGCGCTCAGTGCCACAGATTTTGGGTTTGAATCCCGGCAGTGCAATGGATAAATGTAGTGATTCGGAATCCACTTTAAACTGTAGGCCCCGGTCTAACAGGATTGTAGGTCGTTGTAGGGGTAGTACTACTCGTATCCGTAGCATATCTTCAAGCTGCACGTACCCCCTGATAGTGTTAAACGAGTAACAGCGATGCAGCCGTTACATATGGCATAAAAACTAACTGTCTCTCTACTGCGTTAGAATAACATTAACTGTACAAGAAATTTATTTACTTATTTATTATTATTATTTTTTAATTTGATGGTAACAGATGATATTCAATCTTTCAAACCTTCAAAGACATCGGCTAAAACCTTCTACCGACATCCATTTTCCAGTGCCGCCATCATGTAGAGATCGCCATTTTATCGCCATCAGTCTCGAACCTGGCCTTCATGAGATCGCCATCTATTTCCAAGTGTCGCCATCATGTATTTTATCTAGTCTCGAACCTGACATTCATCAGATCGCCATCTATTTCCAAGTGTCACCATCATGTATTTTATCTAGTCTAGAACCTGGCCATCCATTTCATGAGATCGACCATCAGATCGCCATCTTTCCAAGTGTCGCCATCATGTATTTTATCTAGTCTCGAACCTGGCATTCATGAGATCGCCATCCATTTCCAAGTGTCGCCATCATGTATTTTATCTAGTCTCGAACCTGGCCTTCATGAGATCGCCATCTATTTCCAAGTGTCGCCATCATGTATTTTATCTAGTCTCGAACCTGGCCTTCATCAGATCGCCATCTATTTCGTCACCATCATGTATTTATTTCCAAGTGTCGCCATCATGTATATTTTATCTAGTCTCGAACCTGACATTCATCAGATCGCCATCTATTTCCAAGTGTCACCATCATGTATTTTATCTAGTCTAGAACCTGGCATTCATGAGATCGCCATCCATTTCCAAGTGTCGCCATCATGTAGTCTTGACATTCATCAGATCGCCATCTATTTCTCGAACCATCAGACATCCACAAGTGTCGCCATCATGTATTTTATCGAGTCTCGAACCTTACTTTCCATCTGGAACCACCGCAACAGATGGAAACAGCTTTGCGCACAGATAGCGCCTTCGCAATCTGTTAACCACTACTTGAAAACCGAGGATGGATTGATTGCAGAAGTCGGTGGGGTAAGAGATTATGACACATGTCGCTGAATTCCTGATAGTGGGAAGTCCGTTGTCTGCCTTCAGAAGTGTTTGCTCTCTCAAAAATCTTTGGTTTGATTGGATGCGGTGTACTTATCTGTATACTAAAAATTCTTTGCAGCTTCAAAAATACAGCACTTGAATTGCAGATTGGATTATCTTTGCCGCTAGGAGGTGCTTTTCAGTCTGAAGGTTGCCTTGTTTCAAAGGTTGATTAAACTTGTCTTGGTATGAGGCGTACACATTGATTGAATGATTTAGTTTTAAACAAACAAGTAATAAAAAAAAAATTTTAAGTCAATTCCTACTTTTTTTCACTCTATTGCAGAAAGTCCTTTATAAATAACTTTCATTCATTTTCTTAAGTGTATCTGGCGCCATCTATGGGTAGATACATGCAACTTAAATCTAAAAACTAAAAATTAATTAGTTAAATTTAATTACTGAATTAATATTTGAAAAAAAACTGTATTAACATCCAGTGTCATCCACTGCAAGTTCAAAAGAAATGTATTTGAACTTGAGTGGATGAATAAAAAGCATTTTATGAACGATTGAAAATTTGAACAAGATACATATATAGGGAAAGTGTGAGCTAATAATAGGAATTGAATAATAATGGTGATATATACAGGGTGGGGCCTGATGGCCGAGTGACCAGCGCTCTGGCACTCGGTACCACAGGTATCGGGTTTGGTTGCGGTGCCATGGATATTGTAGTGGTTCGTAATCCACTTTAAGCCGTAGGTCCCGGTCTCATTTGACCGTAGAGCATCACAGAGCGCAATCAGACTTTTTCTTACCCACATCGTTCCCAAATTGTAAAAAGGACAAATCAGCCTAGGCGGTGTGGTGTAGTAGTAGTAGTAATAGTATATACGGGGTGATTATAATTAAATTTCCACTTTCAAAATTGTGTAAAAAAGAAACACTAGCCACAATGAGTTCAAATTGAACTGAAGATTCTTGAAGAAGGGCAAACGGTATGGCACCAAAAAAAATAAAAAAAAAAAAAAATAAAAAATAATTTAATAATAATTTTTCCCATCCAATTTTTCCCATATTTACCTAGCCAGTGGTGGATGGGTTTTCCACTAATAGTGTCGCGACTGTTGAATAACTCGGAAATTATTTTTCTGTCAAAAAGCCGATAACAATCAATCACGTTGAACACTACAGTTGGTTTGAATGTACAACTCATGCCAAATGCATTGTAATTTCGATTCAAAACATCACAGGCAATCGCATTCCCTGTATTCATAGATGGCGCTGTAAGCTCCATCTATTAATATACTTTGGAACTTTTTTGATACCATACCGTTTCCCCCTTCTTCAAGTATCTTCAGTTCAAATTTGAAATCATTGTGAAGAGTGGTTTTTTTTTTACATACCATTTTGAAAGTGGGACTTTAATTTAATTATAATCACCCTGTACATCGAAATACTGCGATTTTTTTTTTTTTCACATATTTATATTATATATATCACATATATTTTCACATACATGCTTTAAGGTATTATATTAAAGTATTCATAAAACAATTTTATTTATAAAGTATCACAGATTATATAAAATATGATCAATGCTGAGTTTTATTGTTTTTAATGTAAACGGATTTTATTGCGAATAAATTTTTAATTATTTATTTTTTATTCAATTATTATAATTTTTTGTGAGTAACAATATGTCTTTTTCATTTGAAGATTTCTTGATTTTTCTGTCTCTTTTCATAGTGTATGAGGGATTTTTGATTCTTCTCTGTATAATGAACGTCAGTAAGAACATATCAGAAAATGGGTAATTAAAACCATTCCTCGTTTTTTTTTTTTTTCTTCCCCTTCCCCCTTTTTTATTTTTTCTTTTTTTTTCTTCTTCGAAATAAAAATTAGCGGGAAGAATTAACGAAACTTATTTTGATGCATTATATTTTTAACCTAAGATGTCGGCAAAGCAATATTAGTTATAAAGTATGCGTTATATAAACTATGATCAACGCTGACTTTTTTATTTTTATCTTAAGCAGATTTTATTGTGAATAAATTTGTAATTATATTTTTTATTCAATTATTATTATTTTAATTATTATTATTATTATATATTTTTGGGGGTTAGAGATGTTTTATAAAAAAAAAATAAATGTTCAATTTATCGGTGTCCCTAAAAATGACTAGTAAAACTGAAATAGGAAAATTCACAAATAGTATTTATCACAATATTTTTATTATTATTTACATTTTTTTTTTAAAGGTTTATAATCTTTTCTTTTTTTTTTTTATTTCTCCCATTTCAGAATTTATTTTGTCTAGAATAAAATTACAAATTTAAACAATTTTATAAAAATTCAGCTAGTAAACAGTAGAAAAGGAACTGATGACCGTGTCAATAGCGCTAGGTACCACAGGTTTCGGGTTCGAGTCCTGGCTGTGCCATGGGTGCTTGTAGTGGTTCGTAATCCACTTTAAACTGTAGTTCCTGGTCTAATATGACTGTTAGGCGTAGGTTTGGTTTGTCGCTAAAAACCATACTACAAAACACTTCAATCAAAAGCCAAATTCTCCAAAAAATTAACGTTATTCATGAAGCATTTCAAGAGTTAAGGGGCCCATACTACCATTTTCCGCCAAAATTTGCAATGGAGTTTTATTTGCTGGGCCCTCATTTTCGGATAACGTCACGGACCTCTAACCAGGACAACATCATGTTCACACATGATTAAAAAAAAAAAAAAAAATAAATAAAATAATAATAATATATTTCGATCAGAAAACGAACAAATAAATTCGTATTTCAATTTGTGTCTCTCTATATATAGAAAGATTAAGATTGCTAGGAACGCCTAATAAAATATCGTCTTTACTTCTTGACCTATTACCTCCTAGGGGTTTGCCAAAAAGGAGATACTGCTTCCTAGTGGGCGGTATAAACCACTTTGGGACCAGGGCAATTTCCCCTTTATTGTGAATCATCCAATAGACCACTCGGTACTGTAACAGATTTATTGCCGGCTTTTGATAGGATAAAATAAATAGATTTTCTCGCCAATGGCGAACTGTTGGCGATTGTTGCTATGGTGAAAAAATTTTTTTTTTTTTTTCCAATTTATCATTTTTAGGTGCGTTTATGTTTTTAATTATGCTATTTAACTTAACAAATATTCGCGAATAAATATATTCTTTAATATCTATATTAGTTGTGCAATTTGTTTTTAATTTTATATTAAAGAATAAATAATTTCATTACTATTTTTAGGTAAATTTATTTTTTTATAAGTAATTTCTATTTTAATTTTGTACACAATTTTAGGGAGCCAATAATTTTATATTATCGAATTAGTTTGGAAATATTCGCACATAAACATGCTATTTAATAGCTATATTTGTAAATTAAATTGGAGCAGAGAGTAAGTTTTAATTTTATATTAGGAAATAAATAATTTTTTATTATTATTTTAGGTAACTAATTTAACTTTTATCAAAATTTTTAATTTAGTTATTTAATTTTAAAATATAATTTTAATTTTAATTTTATAACTAATTTTAGGAAACAAAAAATTTTTATGCAATTGATTTGGAAATAGTAGCACATAAACATACTATTTAAAGGTATACTATTATTATAATTATAATAATAATTTTAATTTGTAGTAAATAAAAATTTGGGGCCTTATGGCTGAGTGACTAGCTCTCGGTGCTACAGGTTTCGGGTTCGAGTCCCGGCGGTGCCATGAATGTTTGTAGTGGTTCGGTCTAAATCGTAGTTTTAAACTGTAGGTCCTGGTCTAATATGACTGTTGGGCGTAGGGGATGACTAGCCTACTTCGTAAAAAGAAAAACATCTCCTGTCTCGAAATCTACCAGTAGACAGGCTTTGGGGCTCAGTATGGGACCCTTTGGCCACTTATGATAATGAGTGCCAGTTTGCCAGCTGCATTAGAACAATATATATATATATATATGATTAATTAGAACGTTTTTGATTCGAGTAACCTGTGTATATAAATGTATGAAAATCTTGTATATAAAAAAATATATACAAACATATTTTTTATACTTAAAAACTTTATACTACAAAAAATAGGTTTCAGTTATACATGTCTGCTTTTGAGTTTTTGGAACACATAATAAATACTAAATCTCAAAGTAATAAATAATTTTTTTAGGTAATATTTACGTACAGCATATTAAGTGTGTTCATATGACGTCTTCTTGCAAAGGATGCTTAAGATGGAAACAAAAATTCTTCTACCTGATACTAAAATCTCACGTTGTCAGCCAAACGGAACCCTGACAGGCAAGATATCAAGTTCTTGATGGAAGTATATGAGATTTTAGTAGTCGGTGGAAACCCAACTTCATCATGGGAAAAGTTCCGTCACTTCAGATATTTGTGTGTGTGTGTGTGTGCGTGCTAACCGCAATTTGAAATGATTTCTGAGTAGAATTATGCTTTTCTCATCAACAAAGGATTTTTCCAGCATATAGATTTATCCTTTTCATTCTCAGCATAAAATGTTTTGTCAGATTTTGAAAGCTTCCAAATTTTTGAAACTCCAAATTTTCTGGTTTTAAAGTTTTCTGTCAGTGCATCTTTAAGCATTCCAGTTCCACCGGACATTGAAACTTCACGTGGTAGAATGACAGCAATCATAAGCTTGGGTGGCCTGATGGCCAATTGGCTAGCGCTCTGGCCTTTTTGGTACCCCGGGCTTTTCAGGTTCGAATCCTGGGGATGGCATGGATGTTTGAGAGTGGTTCGGAAACGTTAACCTGTAGGTTCCGGTTTAATCTAACCAAAGGCCAGAGCTCTATCCAATTGGCCATCGGGCCGCATTTTGAAATGATAGCAGTAGGTTATGTGATGCAATTGAATACATTTAAGTATATTTAGTTAATTGCTTTTTCTTAAAAAGTTGTTGGATATCAACTGGGCATCGAATTCTGGAGGTGGTGAGGATGTTTGTGAGTGGTTCGGAATCCATATTAAACAGAGGTCTCGGTCTAATTATCCTAAAGCAGGGATGGACAAACTACGGCCCGCGGGCCAGCTCCGGCCCTCTGGAAGGCTCTATCCGGCCCGCAGATAGAATTTTAATTTGCTTGTCCGAGGCAAAATAAAAGAAATATATATTTATATATTATATCTCATTTCCCGAGGTTAAATTCATTACATTCAGTATATGAAGAGAAGCTTAAGAATTATGAAGATAGATTGAAAGAAACTGCATTTTGATTTCGAACGCAGATTTCGAGATTTCAGTGCCATTCAAACAGAATTGGATATTTTTATCATGCCTTTCAACGTAAATTGTGAAGCAGTGAAATCAGATTTGCAGGTTGAATTAATTGTGTTCAAATCTAACAAATCAAGCAGTTGTTTCTAAATACGCCAAAGTTAAAGTTTTACAAATCATTATCAAAAATAAGTTTCCCAATTTTAATATCTCACTATGCTATGTTTGCTTCATCTTATATATGTGAACAAATATTTTCAACTATGAACCTTAGCAAGAATTATTTCAGGAGTAGACTGACAGATGACCATTTAGCCTCGTTCCTTAGAAACAGTCCATCTCATTTCGAACCTCACTATAAGGAATTTTTAAAAAATGAAATCGCAATTTCATTCATCTCATTAACACATTTAAATTGTAATACTTGCATATAGTTTCTAAAATTTTAGAAAAATTTATCTTGGCCCGCCAAACTTTTTTTTTTTTTTTTCAATTTTTGGCCCGCGACCGAAAAAGTTTGCTCATCCCTGTCCTAAAGTATGCAAAAAAATTGTCAGTAGAGCAATAAACCATATCATTGGACATCAGCGTGCAGATTGGTTGACGTTCTAGGGCATGCGATAATAGTATTCGGTGGAACACACCTATTACCTCAAAACCCAGGTCCCCGTGCATAGGGGAAGTCAACGCCCTATGTCCAGTAAACATCCTGTCTGTGGGGGTGACTGTCAGGGGGTGAGATGACGAGAGAGAAAGGAATGTAAGAAAGGGGAGTTCAATAAGTGTAACCCCAGAAAGTGGTTGTGTGGTCAGTTCATCCTCGAGTGTGATGGCTACCTAAATAAAGGAGGTTAATTTATACAGTCCACATCAAGTGTTTATTATTTGACTCTTTATTTGTGTGTGTGAGTGAGCTATCGAACAACACCTTTGCATTACAATAAATAAACATATGATCATTAAATAGAACTTATCCGATGCATATACGTCTTAACAAGAACATTACCATAATGTGCCATTATTGTCAATATAATGGTATGCAAAAATCTTATGAGTCGAATAATCTTTGAAAACATACACAGGAAAATTCAGTTTAAATGAAAGCACAAAGTGCAAAATTGATGAAAGATTTTAATGCTTCCGGGCACAATTAGAAACAATTTTATACAATGTAACACATTTTTTTTTTTTTTAAAGTAGCATCTTACCACAAGTTTCTGTAACTTACGGAAAGACGATTGCATCTCGAAGTAATGAATATGCATCATAAAATTACATCCTTCAAAAAGCAGTAATAATGATGAATGACTTGTGTCATTCATCATGGCTGTGTGACAGAGAGATTGGTATCATGACAGTCATCACGTTGCAATTACGCCAATTTGGTTGGAAATGAAGCGTAATTGCTGAATTAAGGAGATTATTTAGCTTCTTGCTTGCAAGATGACCTCTGATGGTTGAAGGTCGCTACAGCTCTGTCTTTTCTCTCTAGCAGACTGTATTTTCTGACATGTTGTTATTGTTGTAGAATCTAATCCTCAGCAACCTGTAGTGGGGGTACATCCCATGAGTAGTCTACTCATGGATGGTGGGAAATGGGCATCTTCTGTTGTGATGGAGAATCCGTGGGTAGAAGCCTGACTTGGCTCCGTGTCGTTGAAGAAGGAGGGATTGATTGTTTTGACACGCACACACACACACACGCACATACATATATATACACAGTCCAGTCACCTTAATGTGAAAAACCACCTACTTTCGACGTCAACGTGAAATAACTAATCACAAAAAGGCAGGTGCAAGCACATTGCAGTGGGGTGCATATAAAAGAAGTCCATTTAATACCACATTCCACACTGAGTGTATATTCTGGCTTTTGACAGGCGTTCACATTAACGTGACTGGACTGTGTATGTATATATATTGTTATCGCCTGCTAGCGACTAGTTGTGTCAGGTATTTTTGTGCTGTAGACGTCTGGTGGATGTAAGACCAGTCTCTTTCTTTATATTAGTTTATTTACAATACTAACAATACTTTACGTACACTACTTTAATACACAAGGCGCCCTGTGCCTCTTCCACAATAACAATTCTATCTTAAACTTACAAAGTAAACACATCACGATCACATACAGTCCCTGACCGTATCTCACTTGACCGCTTCTAGCGTTCTGCCTCGTCATCTCAAAATCTAACCGTTTTTACTTATCAGTTCACACAGTACTGGTCGCAGTGGCGACTTCTCGCGTCTATCTATTTATAGTTAAACCTTAAAATATTATGTATACAGGTTGATTCAGCGGTCGTGGGACAAACTTTGAAGAGTGGTACAGCTTACTAAACCATAGATTTTTTTAAGTAGGAATGTAGGGTCAGAAGTGAGGCGTTGAGAAACGAACACAAAATTGGAAAGAAAAGCATCGTTTATTTACAACATTGCAAAGCGCTTCTGTGATTCAATGTTTACAAGAAATGCTCAAAATGGCCACCCACAATGATGTCTGCTTGGCATCGTCGAAAAAGTGATTGGCGAACAGTTAAAAAAATGTCATTCATCTCGTAATGGATTGCAGCCGCAATGGATAGTCGAGCAACGAGCTCCTCAATTGGAGTCGACTGGAGTCTCCTAAATGAAACCACCGTTGCAAACGCAGAATTAAGTTTAAAATAGTATGTACGTATCGGGATTGCCAGCCAGAGGACTTGAAACTCATCAAGTAACGGATATCAGTTGGGGCATATAAATTTCTCTCAACAGCCCATCAGTTCCTAGTTGTTGAGAGAAATTTGTTTCAAAGTGTGTTCGTTCCTCAACGCAACCCTGCATTCATGTACAAAAATGTATGTTTTAGTAAGCTGTACAACTCCTTAAAGCGTATTTTATGATAGCTGAATCACCCTGTATATATCGATGTTTTTAATATAGCACCTCGTGTATCAGATAAAGTTCATTCTACGGGGTTATGTTGAAGATATCGGTCAAAAGATTCGGAAGCAGAGAATGGCCTTGATACTCTCAGGATGAGCTACAAACAACTTGGCCAGAGCACCATCTTGATGTGCAATTATGATGCCCTTATAGAGATACATTACATTTAATTATATTAAACTAAATTAAAATAAATGATCTTTTTTTCTTTTTTTGAAAGATGTCTGAAAGTGAGGCACTTTTTTTTTTTTTTGCGAATGGTATGATGGTTTTTGTAGGTTTGTTATATAATTTGAATGTAACAAATAGTATTATGGACTTTGTTATGCAAAATAGTCATGTTTCTAATTATTCCTTCTCAGTCCCTTTTTCTGTGTTTATGTCCTGTGTTTTATATGCATATATATTTACATGAGAGATCGGACACATAATCAACTTTTTACTGCTCAATTTCGACTTATATTAAAACATTTATAGTATCGTATGACAAGGTTTTGAATTTCATCCTCGTAGCAAATTACAGCTTGATACGGCAAATATTAACTTATGGATGTATAAAGAAGATTGATAATGTCTGTAACCAGCCCCGTGATACATTTTTTTTTTTTTTTTATTTTACTAGTTCCTACCGCTGTGCCTTTTTGATGAATGATAAATATTTTCAGTTTTGCTGCTCAAAGCTATGTGTATTTTGAATCTCGATTGAATTTCTTTCTATTATATAGTATCTTTAACTCTTTAGTGTCATAAGAAGATCTGCATTGGCTACCTTGAGTCATTGATTGGCAGGGAGAGTGAGCTTGCACATCGTTGGTTGGAAGGCGAATAAGCCAATGAAAAGATGTAGCTTTTCTATTGGGTTGCTACGTTGTAGTGACCTGTTGTAAGCATTTTCGACACCTCCAATAGATTTGAAAGCTGTAGCAAATTCCTTTATGTCATGAGGAAGTTTTGGTGGATGAACTTTGCATCTTCAACTGGAGCAGGTCGAGGTTCCGATCTGGGTTTGTGTTGTTGGGACTGGCGAAAAATTTGAACGGCTCGTTCCCATCAAGGCGTGAGGCGTTGACCAATCACAAGCCTCGCCGTGTTAGACCCAAACTCTCAACTCTCAAATGCTTGCAGCGTCATATGACTTAGATTGAGCCACTAGTAAATTTGTCATCTAGTAGAAGTAACTGAAACTTTACTAGGTGTAAAGCGATTTCTGAAGCTTCTGTGTGATCGGGTCAAAAAAAATTTTCTTCCCTGCCGCGTGACGCGTCGCCGCCTCACGCCTCGGTGGGAACGAGCCTTAAGTGCTGCTACAAAACATAATCGAGATTTTTACTGATCTTGGAAATCTTTGCTCTTGGGATCTTGTTGTCTTGATAGTAAATTGGAGGAAAACATAGGGAATTTTGTGCATCCTTTCCAAGAAACTAGGTGACCATGCTTGTTGATGGAAGTTGTATTTTCAGTTAATCCAACTATTGTCCCAAGTGTGGTGGACCACACTTAAGACATTCTTTCTTACTTCTGTTGTTGCTGCTTTCATGATGGAAGCCGTTACAATAGAAGCATTGGGCAACCTCAGGCAGTCGGTTGAATTTCTCCATCCGTACAGAGAGGTAGAGTAGTTTCTTCATTTGCCAAAATTGTTGAGCTAGCTTCATTCCTAAGACAATTTGCCATACAGGTATAACTTGCTTCCCTTTGATCTTAAGCTGGGCGAAACTTCTCCGTAGTAAATGTTCGTTTAAGATCTTTATGTCCTTTAATCCTTTTGTCTGTTAATGTCCTTATTCAATGAATTCTCCACTGGTTGTTCGAAATTTGATAATGGTAGGAGTGAGTTTATGAGAAGGGGCTTTTCATCGTGGGGTTGGTAAATACGGGTTGTGATAAAGTTAATCAAGAGGTATGGGAGAGGGGAAGGGCACTGGGCTTTAGAGGCTTTTATTCCCCATTTGCAAGCAAATTCAGAAATATTAAAATGCAAACAATGTAATAAGCAACCAGAGAAAAACCATTAACATAGAGAAAAAGGGACAATTCGCGAATGCAACAACATGTTTGTCAAGTTCTTGAGACGGAATGTTATGAAAGCAACTATTTTAATAGGATGTCTTAATGCAAGTTAGGACATCCTGTTAAAAATAGGATGATATTAATAATAAAATAGATAAATCCTGTTAAATCATCAAAGGAGAAGATGTCTTTATTCCCAGGATACCTCTGATAACATCCGATACCCAGTTCGAATTCAAAAGTATACAATTCCCAATACGACTTACTTTAGCTAAGACTATAAACAAAGCCAACCACTTAAAATTACTGAGAATAGAATTGAGCTCGACCTGGTTTAGCCATGTATGGGGAAATGTCTACAATTTGGAATGAAAAAAAAATGTATAAGAGCTTACAAAATACAAGAAAACAATGAATGTTGTTTTCCTGTATGTTTACTGTCAGATGTAATGTTAACAGTCAGATTCAAATTGATAAATAATAATAACTTACACTATAATCATGCAATTTTTAATTAAACCGATGTTAGTAAAAATAAAATAAACAGAAGTATTGCATCTTGAATCCAAACATTTTCGAATATATATATATTTCACCTCTTAATAATAGTGCAATAGTAAATAAACCACATATTGATCCCCATTAAAAACATGTTACTGACATCCATGCCAGCAATAAAAAAAAAAAAAAAAGGAGCTTATGTCATTGATACAAAACTTACTAAATGTTCTCTTGAATATTTTTTTTTCCAGTGCAGCTGGCAAACACTTAGACATGGACGCATTGGAGGCCTTAAGGCAAGCGCTGCACAGACGTTACTCACTTTATTACCCAGGGAGCGCATGTAACTTGAAGATAAGCCACGGACGCGGAGTAACAATGCCCCCGCAACGCTCTACGATCCTGTTAGACCGGGACCTAAGGTTTAAAGTGGATTCCGAATCGCTACACACAGCTATGACACCGCCAGGACTCGAACCCGAAACCTGTGGTACCGAGCGCCAGAGCGCTAGCCACTCGGCCATCTCTTGAATATAAAAGTATAAATAAGTTTTCTTTTCTGAATCCGAGCAACTCCGAGTTATATTTCGTCCTCATGGCCAATTGGTTAGAGCTCTGGCTTTTTTGGTACCACGGGCTTCAGATTCTAATCTTGTCCGTGGCATGGATGTTTGTAGTGGTTTGGAATCCACCGTAAGCCGTAGGTCCCGGTCTCATATGACCGTAGAGTGTCACAGAACCCAATCAGACTTCTCACCCACATCATACCCAAACTGTGAAGGGGCAACTCAGCTCTCTAGGCACAGTGATGTGGTGTAGTGTAATAGTAGTAGTGGTTCAGAATCCACGTTAAACTGTAGGTCCCCTGTCTAATTAACTCTAATGTAAAAAAAAGGTCGTAGAACGACAAATCAAACAGGATTATATGTGCTAGTTCTTTATATAACGGAAATGAAACTTCCACTATCATTAAAAATTAAAAAAGGAAAATAACCAAACAAAAGAATATAAAATTAAGGCAAAAAAATAATAAAAATTCAAAAAAAGCAAAATTATCAAACAAAAGAATATAAAATTAAGGCAATAATAATAATAATAATAAAATATATATCAAAATCGTAAAAAAAAATTAAATTACTGAACAAAAAGTTTTTTACATACATTTATGTAATTTAACAAGAATGATGGGGTAATCAATGTTTCTGAAAATCATGACTTTTCCAAATATTTCAAAATGTGTAAAAGTTGCAAATATGTTAAGTTACGTAAGTTTATGATGAAATAAATTGCCTGAATACTCTTTTGTCGTCATACGAAGTTTTGTTGCTAAATTTACTTATTAATTATAGAAATTCATTTTTATTAATTTTTGAATGGAAGATTAATAACTAATAACCATAAATGATAACCATAAATTCAAATTGACAAATTCAATCGATTATATGGTTATATATAATCGATTGAATTTATCAATTTGAATTTATTTCCATTTCAAGTAGATAATTAGATTCTAATTTTATGAAAAACTTTTTTGATTAACATTATAATTGTAGATTTTTGTTATTTAAATTTTTTTCAAAATTAAAAAAAAATAATAAATAAAATTATTTTTTAAAAAAATGAATAAAAAATTGAAACACGTTTAATATTAGGAAGTAATCAACATTTTTTTTCGAAATATTTAAATTAATTTATGTTAATTCTCAAAAAGGTCTGAAATTGTATTTTTATTTTTGGTAACTTATTTGTTTTAGACATAGATAAATACTTACGTATTAACGGTACTTTTTCGGTTTTTAATGTCGCCAAACTCAAACTAAGGTTACCAAAAATTGAATAGATTTTTAAAAACCGCCAAATCTGTAGCTGTGGTTGGCGCGCGTGCTCTTTATTGGCGCGTCGCCATGGTATTTGTTAATACGTAAGTATAGATATTAATTGTACTGAATTTAATGTATTTGTTTAATATGATTTCATCTTATCCATATATTTATTTCAAATCACATAAAACAGAACAATTTCCACGTGCTTTAAAACGTCAATATGGAAATAAATAAATAAGTAAAGGAAGGAAGAAAATAAATAAGTAAAAATAATAAAGAAAGAAAGAAAAATAAATAAGTAAAAAATAATAAAGAAAGAAAGAAAAATAAATAAATAAATAAGTAATAATAAATTAACAGAATTTGTAAATAAAAACAAAAACAATAGCTACTTTGTTAATGATAAGTTTATTTGTCTGGCAACCCAGCGGTAAAAGATAACAGAGAAATAGGGTTGCACGAATCGATCACGTGATTACTGGCAGACAGCAGAGAATACAAGCAGTACAGGAACTTTTTTCCAGTACAGGAAGAATTCCCCATCATGGTTGTTAGTTGCTGCGTGGTAGGTTGCAAGGAGAGATTTGTAAAAGGAGGACCTTATACTTTTCACTGGTGCAGTACTCTTTATTTAATTTTAACTTTTAATTTTTAATCCTTTCAATCATTCCTTTAATTGGCGATCCGATGGCCAATTGGGTAGCCTCTGGCCATTGGTACTGGAGGTTTCAGTTTCGAATCCTGGTAGTGGCATGGATATTTGTTTGTGGTTCGGAATCCACGTTAAACTGTAGGTCCAGGTCTGTTTAGCCTAAAATGTGCGCAAGATGACATTAGAGCGACAAACCAAACCAAATTCCTTTAATTGTTATCAGATAAAATTGTAATTCTTTACAAATGACGATTAATAAAATTGATGGAGTTCTATAATATTAGAGAAAAATGTGATTAGAATTATTTTACATTAATAGAACAATGCATTATTATGATATTATAATACTTTAGCCAAAACATGTTAGAATCAATGCATTTTGTTATTAAATTGATATAATTTAGTATGATGTAGTCGGGCCTAAATAAATGAATCGGTTCTCTCGGTACCACAGGTTTTGGATTCGAGTCCCGGCGGTGCCATGGATGCTTGTAGTGGTTCGGAATCCACTTTACACCGTAGATCCCGCTCTAATAGGATTTTAGAGCGTTGTATGTAGTGTTACTCGCGTCCTTACCATACCTTCCAGCTACACTTGTCCCCTGGGTAGTGCTAAATGAGTAACAGCGGTATAGCCCTTGCTGATGGCATAAAGATTATCTGTCTCTGTATTGCCAGCTGCATTAGAACAACAACATATGAACTATGTACGATAACTATGTGGGCCAGGATGCCTTTTAAGAAAAGGCTAGAGGAAGAGGATGGAAACCTTTCAGATGTCTCCATCCACCTCTGGGGTTAATAGAAGAATCGAAAGCTTCTGTTTCTTTAATGGGAGGGGAATGATAAATCTATATGCCAGAATGTCTTTCTGTTGGATTCGAACATGAAATATTAATAAATAAGATGTCTGATAGTTGCAACATGAGTTTAAAATGTCGTAACTATTTTTGTTCATTTCGGTAGTGATATTTTTTTCCTTTTAAACCTGACTGCAACATGTGTTGGCTGCTTGCAAGTACTAGTTGTGTCAGGATGTAAGATCAATCTCTTTCTTTATATTAATTTATTATATTACAATATTAACATACACTATATTAACAATACTACACTCATGTCCATAAATTAATGATAATTCAGAATCACACAGAAATTGAACTCTAAAATAAAAATTTCTCCTGTAGAATTATCACACACTTGAAGAAGAATATAATTACAGGAAACCACCAGATGGCGCGTATAGTACGTCACAATGACGAGAGTGTAAGAGAGAGGTATATAAGGAATGGTGGCAAAGAAGTATTATTGTTTACAAGCGCTTTAAAAGCCTTTCAGTGCAATAACCGCATAGTTATGGCACCGTTACGGTGGTGCAGGATGGCTCGTTTGGGGAGGAATTATTCTTTGTTCCACCTGACCTGCATGTTCAGAGTGTAACGATGACAGGCCACATCTATCAGGATGTCATTCTGGAACAACATGTACGTTTGTTTCGGGGCGCCATGGGTGCTGAATTTCTGTTTATGGATGACAACGCCCGTCCTCACCGTGCAAACATTGTAGACGAATGCCTTCAATTGGAGGATATCACCCGTATGGATTGGCCAGCATACTCACCGGACTTGAATCCAATAGACCATGTGTGGGATATGCTTGGCCGATGAATTGCAGCCCGTCAACCCCGTCCCACCTGTCAACCGGAACTTCGGAGGGCATTGCTTGATGAGTGGTGTAATATTCCCCAAGATCAGATTGACAATTTGATACTCAGCATGCCTAGGCGTTGTAAGGCCTGTATTGCATCGTCCGGGAGACATACGTCCATATTAACCATCATACTAACCATGTTATACTGTTTTTTGTAAATAGGTTCTTTTTTGAAATTTGCTCCAGGGAGTAAAAATCGCAATTTTTATTAATTATGTCAAACATATAGCATCTTTTTTGCTCTTTACTTTTGTTTAATAAATAGACTTTACAAATAAGTCAAATTTATTTTGCTTCTGTCTCTTTCTTTACCTGAACTTCATTATCCTTAATTTATGGACATGAGTGTACATACACATGGTACCCTGTGCCTCTTCTACAATAGCATTACTTGTTAAAAACCATGAATACATCACGTACTGTCCCTGACCGTCTTAATCGCTCAGGCGCTCTTATTTTCCACGTCGTCTCGAAATCTAACAGTCTTACCAGTCCATACAGTTAAGGTTACCAGTTATTGGTCACAGTGGCGACCCTCCTCTATCTAATAATAATTAAACCTTACACATGGAGTGTGTATTTAAATATAAAATTTTTAACTTAAACTTAATAATAACTTATACATTATATTTCAGCTTTCCCAAAGATCAGTACCGTCGGCAATTGTGGGAAAAGCGTCTCCAGCGTAGAAATTTCAAGGTCACGGACGCTTCTCGCATTTGTTCGAAACACTTCGAGGCGGATGCTTCGACAACACCAAAACGGGTGGGAGGTGGCTGAAGAACGATGCAGTGCCCACTCTGTTCAAATTCCCCTATGTACCCTCCATGGAAATGGAAGAGAGTGATGTTGATGAAAAAGCAGAAAACAGTGAAGAAATTGAACGCGAATCAGCTACGAAACCGGCCGGTAATATTATTTTTTGCTTGTGTTGTTGCCACTGAAGTACAGTAGAACCTCTTCTGTAAGTCGAACTTCAAGGGAGACGCCAAATAATGAGTTTTCAACTTATGGAGAATTTCGACTGACGCGGATTTTGTAAGGAAATAATCGACTTGTAGAGCTGCAGGACAAACTTTGACCGTTTTCCATTTTTTTTCATGATGTCCGATTCGTTTTTCATTATTGTTGACAGAGTACTCATTGGTAGGCCAAATTGTTCAGCAAAGTCTTTCTTCTTTTGACAACTCTTCACAGCTTCAAGCACTTCAAATTCAATTTTTACGTTTCACAGCACTCATTTTTTTAACAATATTATTCGTATACTGTTGTTAAAATACACTGAAGTGACAAAAGTCATGGGATACCTCTTAATATCGTGTCGGCCCTCCTTTCGCCCAGCGAAGTGCAGCAACTCGACGTGGCATGGACTCAACAAGTCGTTGGAAGTCTTCTGCAGGAATATTGAGCCATGCTGTCTCGATAGACGTCCATAATTGTGAAAGCGTTGATGGTGCAGGATTTTGGGCACGAACAGACCTCTCGATGATGTCCCATAAATGCTCGATGGGATTCATGTCGGGATGGGGATGATGGGATGATGAGGGTCATGATGGGATTTACGACTCTTGCAGACGTCGCCGGTCTCGGTCGTTAAGTGCAGGCGGTCGACCACTGCGCTGTCCATGGTGGGACGTTATGCCTGAAATTTCATGCTCGGCACACTCTTGACACAGTGGATCTGGGAATGTTGAATTCCCCTAACGATTTCCGAAATGGCATGACCCATGCGTCTAGCTCCAACTAACATTCCGCGTTCAAAGTCTGTTAATTCCCGTCGTGCGGTCATCATCACGTCAAAACCTCTTCACATGAATAACTTGAACAGAAATGAAAGCTCGCGAAAGCACTGCGCATTTATACCTGTTCTACGCGATGCTACTGCCATCTGAAAATTTGCATATTGCTATCCCATGACTTTTGTCACTTCAGTGTAGATGTGTATTGCAGTAATATCAAATTACTTTTAATATTTTTGCAATCGACAACAAAAAGATTTGTTTCGCTAGAGTTCAAATGAAATAAATAGCAATAATAAGAATTATAATAAGAATATTTCATAGAATTGATTATTCAATTTACTGTATACTCATACATTGTTTTCTAAGAAACAATGACGTGCATTGTCGGCAAATCCTAAAAGTCGGTAACTTATTTTTCTTCGAGCTGTAGAGGTAATTAGTTTCAAAGGATCGAGTTGTAAAAAAGATTGCAAAATCAAGCATTGCTAATGTTCGAGATACAGAGGTTCAATTTTTTTTTTCGAGTTACGGAGGGAACATATATATACCAAAATGGCTTGTGGGGATTGACTCATTATTTCGACATACAGAGGGTTGAAATTTCGAGTCATGGAGGTTTTGGAGCTTGAAAGGAAGGGAACAAAATTTTTTTTCGAGTTTTGGAGGTTTTCGACTTATCGAGGTTCGACTTAAAGAGGTTCTACTGTATATTAAAACTAGTACATGTATCCCGGTATTCCACGGTTGCATAAAATAAAATTTATTTAACTCTTTTATTTAGATTCACATCAGTTCGAACCAGTATCATTGCTATCTTCAATTCTGGTTTCTGAATAGTTGTGTTCTCTAAGACGGCATTGCAAATTTAACAACAAAAATCTATGTGAAGTTCAACGAAACATTCTTCCCTATAACTACTTTCTTCCGCCCCCATACTATATCTCCTCTCCTCTCTTAAACTCATCCCTATGGCTTCTAATTTTGAAAATTGCGACTGCCTTTTAGAAACCTGATTGTCTGTTTCCTTAAAAATTTTTTTTTTTTTTTTTGTTTTTATATAATACAACTTTGGAGCTTGATGGCCGAGTGGCTGACGCTCTGGCGCTCGATACCACAGGCGGGCTCGTGTCCCGGCGGCGCCATGGATGTTTGTAGCGATTCGGAATCCACTTTAAACCTTAGGTCCCGGTCTAACAGGATCGTAGAGCGTTGCGGGAGGTATTGTTACTCCGCATCCGTGGCTTATCTTTAAGCTACACGCACCTCCTGGGTAGTGCTATGTGAGTAACGTCGGTGCAGCGCTTTCTTTAAGGTATCAAAGACAACTGTCTAAGTGTTTGCTGCATTAGGAAAAAAATAACAATATAACTTTTTGTTTTTATGTGTAAATATGACTTTTTGAACTTTATAATTCTGAATTAGTGCATATTTTTTTGTTGTGATGGAGATCTAGGAGATAATTTCAAATATTTCAACGAAAATGAACTTTATTATTCAAAAATTTGAACATATTTTCGTTTATGGCAATGGACGTACCAGTTCATAAGCAATCAAATGATTGTGATCTAAATGTATCCATGTTATGCCAGTGTAAATTGTACATACTTATTCGTATTGCAGTGGTACACATTGAAGAAAAGAATTCGCCAAGAAAGAAACTCCGTTACATAAGGGACATCCCGAGAAGGACATGTTGAACCAAGTGAGGGCCCGCAAGTTCTTGAAAGTCGCCAAGGAAGAACAAGGTGAAGTGGAGCGGTCTTTCTCGGCGAGATCTCCTTGGCGATATCTCCTCTCTGAAGGCGTACATAAACAAAATATTGGGAATGACGGTGCACCCACTTGAAGATGGCAAGTGCTCAGAAGTGAGTCTATTTCCGGAATTAGTGCCAATATTTTTTTTAGAATAACATCTCTTAAAAGTATTTCTCAGAAAAATAATTCCTATTGAGCGATGATTTCTTAATGTGTATTTACACTAGAGTGAGAAAGTTTTGAGCCCCTGACGATGCCAAGTTCTATGAAGTAATGAATTGAGAAATAGATGAAGTCACTATGAATTGAGTCTCCTACAATTTAAGCAACTTCAATAGTGTATATAACTTTAAGATGTGGAGATTTTCGTGGTTCTTAAAACCGCATTGGAACTCCGTAACCGGTACGCCCGTTGCCCAGAAGTGAGTCTATTTCCGGAATTATTGCCAATATTTTTTAAATTATGGAATAACTTCTTCTTAAGAGAATTTCAGAAAAATGATTCCTATTGAGCGAAGACCTCTTAATGTGTGTCCACACTAGAGTGCGAAAGTTTTGAGATCGCTTCATCAAGTTATTTTTGTAGTTTTAATAGAAATCGAAACGGATGATGTCTCGTTTGTTGGCGTTCGAACACGTAGGATCATCGCTCGACCTGGTGTGGTTTTTGGTCAAAAATCAAATAATGTACGGCATATTGAAAGAGGGCTGGATACTCACTCATAAGGAATGCTAATGAAACTGGTTTTACCAAATTAACATTGCAACACACAGGAATGTTTGTTTGTTTCCAACATAGGACGCATGTTTGTTCAAATGTTTCTAATCTGATGTGGCTTTAATGAAAATTGGACCAACACTGCCTTTACTCAAAACAAGCATGTACAGTTATATGAAGGTCGCGGGTGGTATGTATTCACTATAGAAAGCTTAAACGTGCGTCACACAATTAAAATAATGTCATTTAATAATGTTTATATATAACATTGTAATAATATTGTAAATATGCCACAATAATTTATAATATATATAAAATTTATTATATATATATATATACCGGTATGGTTGGTAATAACAATATTAATCTATATAATTAATTCTCAAAATTTGTGTGTTTGTTCGCCTATGTATGGCCTCCATTTACATTCAAATCTAATCAAATTGGACAACATAATTCTAACACAAAACTTAGATCAACTGAAAATTTTTTTCGAAATTGAATCAATATTCATTAAAAAATGATTAAATTATGTTTTACGCCAATTTGGCAATTTTTGGAGGTTGACGAATTTTTCTTGGTCGATGCATGCTATTTTTTTGTTGTACTATTTATAGAAGGCTGATGTAAAATAAATAACTAAACAAAATATAATAACCGATCACCTAAAATCTTGTTTAATAAATAAGAAAAAATTTGTATTGCCATTGCCATATCGTTGTTTCATTTGTTTTTTATATTAGATGATTGTTGTAAGATATTTAACTGCAAAAATATGATATCATAGTAAATTGAACAGGATTTTTCTTTATTCGCTATATTATTGTCGTATTTTACTTGTGAAGAAACCTAATTAATTAAAAATAATAATAAACCCTTTACGAAATTTTAATCTGTATCATTCAAAAGCAGTATCAAACATCCAACAAACAACCAAAATTTGCTGCTTTGCTGATACAGTGCCAAATGTGGCAAATCACGAAATTTTACCATTCACAAATAATGACGCTCTCTGTTTCCGACGGTTGCCATAACGAAAGGTTTGCACGTCACGCATATGACCTTGATAAAAAAAGTTCCAACCTCTAGCTATGATGTCACTGACTCCATTCCTCAATCGATTCGGGAGAAAACACGTTGAGAAGGAAAAATGTCGCTGGTTACTGCGTAGAGCCTTATTTTTCGAAAGCAAACTTTTTAGAAACATTCTTTTAGTTCTTTTTGGTTTATTGTTTTTAATACTTGTTTAATACAAAAATCCGATATTAAGCTTTTCGAATTTGCTCCTAAATTCTGAACTGTGCGAATTTTTTTTATTTTAAATTTTCGAATTCCGAACTTTTGGAACTTTCGTTGGAACATTTTGACTTTTCTTGGAACCTTTTGGAACTTTCTTCGAATAATTTGAATTTTCTCCGAAAATTTGGAAGTTTCTTCAAAGCTTTTAATTTTCTTCGGATCTTTCGGAAATTTTGAAAAATGCCTGTTATTTTCGAATAATTTTTCTTTCAAATCTGATATTAAGCTTTTACTAATTTGCTTCTAAATTCTGAACACTGTGAATATATTTTTTATTTTTAATTTTTTTATTATTTATTTCCAAACTTTTTGAATTTTTTTTCGAAACTTTTGGAATTTTCTTCGAAACTTTTGGAATTTTTTTTCGAAATATTTAGAATTTTCTTCGAAACTTTTGGAATTTTATTTGGAACATTTGAATTTTCTTTCGAAACTTTTGGAATTTTATTCGAAATATTTAGAATTTTCTTCGAGCATTTGGTATTTTCTGGGAAAATTTTGGATCTTTAGTCGGAATATTTGGAATTTTTTGGAAATTTCTGAACTTTCGTCAGATCATTTGGTATTTTCTTGGAAACTTTTGGAACTTTCTTCGGAACATTTGGTATTTTCTTGGAAACTTATGAAACTTTCTTCGGTACACTTAGTATTTTCCTGAAACTTTTGGAACCTTCTTCGGAATAGTTGGAATTTTCCTCAGATCTTTTGGAAATTTCCGAAAAATACTTTTCGAATAATTTTTTTCTTTTCTTTTGCTTTAATGTAATCAAAATGCCGTCGAGTGACTGTGCAGTTGCCTCTTGTCGAAATCGTTACTCAAAAACCAGAGGCAAAGGCATCAGCTACCACAGGTTTCCCAGGGAGAATCCGCTCTGAAAGCGTGGGTCGCAGTGTGCAGACGATCTGACGAATTCGACCCAGAAAATGTACCATCTGTTCCGAACATTTTCGATCAGACGATTTCGAAAGAGACATGCGAAGCGAACTGTTGGGCCTCCAAACGAAAAATTCTTAAACCCAACGCTTTCCCAACTTTGAAATTGCCGGACAAAGATGGAATGAATCCTTCATTCGAAAAAGGAAAGAAAAAAGATGTCGTAAAAACGGAAAAAAAGGATTTAGTATCCACCCTCTAACGAAAACACTGAATCGAACAGTGGACTATCCTCAGATGCTGATATCGGAGAAATTTCAGCTGCCTTAAAAAGAATACAAGATGAAAATGAAAAACTCAAAAGGGAAAATGCCCGTCTCCAAATCAAGGCCATGGAAGCCATTTTTTTTACCCGAATCAACCCGAGTTGTTTTCCAGGATTCTTACCTAAATCACCACAAAATGATGCAACTGAAGTCACTAAAGAAAGCACTGATTTAGCTACCGACATGGTATGTAATTTATGATTTTTACTTATAATTTTATAAGTGCTTAATAATTACAGTGGTATTTTTAAAGCAGGAGTGGCCAATCCAATTGATCGTGCGGGCCACTTTGGTAATGTACCATAACTCCGCGGGCCACATATAAAGTTATATATCCCTATTTTTGATTTAGACCCACTTTTTTTTTGTGGAATGAAAATTGGACCGTAGTGAGTTATTATTTTTGTGTTTACTATTATTCTTGCATAGATAATATAATAAGGATACTAAACGCATATTTTAAAAAAAATATATGATTAAAAATGAAATCTACAAAAATATATAAATATAAACGAAAAAAAAATTGAAATCATTTAAAAATATTTATTTTACTAGTGCAATATTTGTTTCTCCATTCTTTCACTTAGCTTTTGCAAATAAATTTCAATTTGGGTAATGGCACATCGTAATGGGTGTTACAGGTGAGCTTCCGTTATGTTTGAGCGTGTTTTGTGTTTGATCAATTTCATTAAAAAAACGATTTGCAGGTATAAGTTGAACCAAAAAAGCGCTAACAACTCAACTAAGAGTCTGGTTTGCTCTGTTAACAACAATCAAATGTGCGTATCTGGGGATGGTCACTGAGGTCACTTAAAAGTGAAATATAGAACCTGTTATATTAGCTCATGAGTTCGCAGAATATAATTTAATTATTCTGCGAACTCATAACTGTAAGCTCAGATAAATAAATACAGAATATTATTTTAAAATTAAATAATCATCATTTCAATAGTCCATATATTCTGCATGAATATTATTTTTAAAATTAAAGTTAATGTTTTCTCATCATTTCAATAGTTAATTTTTGAATATAGGGATGCACACATAATGTATTTTTTGAATACATTGGTTTTCATTACTTTGCCCATTATAAAAATAAGTATATTTTTGTAAAAGTGTGATAAATCTCATGGGCCGGAAAAACATTCAAGGCGGGCCGCGGGTTAGCCACCCCTGTCCTAAAATATCTACATGCTTTCACTTAAGATCCCATGTTCTAAATTTATTGAAAGTCCATTATAAAAGAACTAAACTTCGATAAAATAAATAAAAAATAAAAATTAATTTTTAAAGAAATCAGTAAAATCAGTCTTAATTTATAAAAAATTTTATTTTAGTATTTATTAAAAAAACCAAAAACTTTCAGATAGTTATTTATTAAAAAATATTTGGAATATTATGTAGAAAAAAATAGTATTTTTTAATTAAAAATACAACTTAGAATTCAAATACTTTGATATATCACTGTACATACATATATAATGTATACCTATGTATATAAAAACTTTAACCCACGTGCATTTTTTTTTTTTTTTTTTTTTTTGGTGTGTGTGTGCATATTTACAAATTCTGAAATATTAAATCTCAAACATTTAAAAAAAATAAATTATTTATAAGTTAAAATAACCTTATTTGAATTTTAAAAAATCATTAACTTTTTCTAACATTATAAAAGAACAAATTGATATTTTTCCGGAATATTTATTAAAAAAAAAAAATGTTTAACTATTATTAATAATTAGTAAATTTCGAATAGTTATGCATTTTATTATTATAAATTATTATTGTATCACGATAAATAGTTCATATCTCAAGGAATTTAAATATTTAAATATAATTATGTTTTTCGTAATATTTCCTTTTATGTAAAATTTCAAGACCGCAATTTATCACCTCTGACGTCATCTTTTATGAAGGTTCTTTGGCGTAAAATAATGAATAAAAATAACCGCCATCTTTTATTATAAACATTGAATTATCTGCTTTATAAAATATTCAATGTATACAAATTTGATTAAATATATAAATTCGTTTTTATTATTTTCTCGCAGGAATATACATTAAAAAAAAAAAAAAAAAGTTTTATGTGAATAGCGATTTATTTATTTATTAATTTTTTTTTTTTTTGCATAATTTTTGTCTTTTTCGTGCCAACTTCTCTACATTCGGGCAGATTTTAAAGCAACCATAGCAGCACGATTTTATTTATTATTTATTTGTTTTTGAGTAAGACTATAACGTCATGTTTTTTAATTTCAGTTGAAATCATCATTATTTATTAACTATTAAATCATGATTTAATGCCCTTTATTCTAGTGATTAAATAAAATGCAAGATGCGGTTGATTATAATTAATTAAATGAGATTAATAAATAATTATTTTATGTTATTTTTTGTTGTAATTTATTTCTTTTTTTTATCATTCTGTGAGTTATATTTTTATAACAATTGTTATACTACTTTTAAATTAGAAAATTATTTAAATTATAAATACTAGGTTTTTACTTAGAAACTTTTAGAAGAACTTTTAAGAGCTTTGCTTAGAACTTTAGAAGAACTTTTGAAACTCTTAAAAATTTTTACTTTTAAATTGAAAATTATTTAAATTATAAAAAAATCAAGATGTGTTGTCATATTTGTAATAAAAATCAGTCGAATTAAAGAGTAAATTTTTGTAAATGGCACACAAAATGAAAGTACACACACATAAAAAAAAATAATAATAAAATAAAACCCGCAACCGCAGTCATGATAATATCATTGATCAAGTCAGTTAAATGTTATTTGTATGTGAGACGTTGTATTTTATAACTATTCCCTACATTACGAACAAAAAAGAACTTTTTGGAATTTTTTTTATATTGCCACATAAGTGAAACCTCCGTGTTCGAGTTTCGAACCGGGTTTATCAAGAATAGAGGCTTTTTATTTATTTGTCATACCACAATAGAAACGTTGGATGATATTGAAGATTGCTTTATTTTAATGGAAGAAGAATGACAATATTTCTATAAAATGTTTAAAAATGCTTTTAGATTTCCAACGAAAATAATCGTCTTAAAGCTGATAAATACCATGGCTACCGCTCAACAGTAATTCCATGTTTAATAATGCTTTGAATTTAACGAAAATAATCGTCTGAAAGTGATTAATGTTACGCTATGACCGAGTGATTGCTCGGTGCCACAGATTTCGGGTTTGAGTCCCGGCGGTGCCATGGATGTTTGTAGTGGTTTGACTTAAAATCCGAAGTCTTGTTCTAATATGACTGTAGAGAGCTGACAATACTATCCTGCAAAAAGAAGCCATATCCTGTCTCGAAATCTGCCAGTAGACCATCTTGACCAGACCATGGGCTGTAGTACTAAGTAGTTCGTTAGTTTAATAATGCTTTTTAGATTTCAGTGAAAATAATTGTATGAAAGCTGATAAACAAATGTTACCATGGCTACCAATGAACAATATTTCTATATAAAAAAATGCCGTAATTTCTTACCTATACTTTTTATCGGCGTATTAAAATTTCTTTTATTTTTTATTATTATTTTTTATTTATTTTTTTTTTTTTGCCTGAAAAAAAAAAAAGGTATAATTAGTGCATGTTCTTTAACGTATTATACCAATCAAGCTCTGTTTTTATAGCCATAAATTAATAAAACGTTTTCAATTAAAAAACTCAAATGCCACAAATATGTACAAATATCTATATATAATTATGCTATAAATTTAAGTTTGGGAAAATCAGAAGTATATATATGCATTTAAGAACTACTAGGAAAAAAAAAAAAGAGACGCCATTTTACCGATGATTTGTAATCCGAAAATTTGCTAGAGATTTAAAAAATCTTGATTGTCTCGATTAATCATTAATATGACTTTCTGTAAATCATTTTAAAATTTTATTTCTGATTTTTGTTCAATATTTTCCAGACGATTATTTTCCTTGTAATCTGAAAGGTTTATTAAACATTACTCAAAAAAATAGTGTTGATCGGTCGTCATGGTAACGTTTGTTTATCAGATTTCAGACGATTAATTTTCGTTGAAATTTGAAAAGCATTATTAAATTTTTATGCAGAAATATTGTCATTTAATTTTGTAAAATTTCTACTCTATTGTATCGTCGAGAACTGTTGTTTTTTTTTTTACAAAAAAAAAAAAAAAAAAAAAATGTTTTTTTTAATTTTATTTAAAAGTTTTTATTTGACAAAATACATTTTTATGTAGTTGTTTTATAAAAACTGAAAAAAAAAAAAAAAAAAAAAAATGTGACTGATTTACACAGTGGTTTATAATCTTAACTGTGAACTTTTAAAGTTTTTTTTTAGTGATTAACTAACTTATTGTAGATTAATACGGAGATCCTGACCGCGTAGTGGCCTCTAGTTCCTTTTATTATTAGATGTTGAAACATAGCGGTGGTCTCATGCCCTTTGAGATAATAAGAAAAATAAATAATTAAACACCATTTTTTTAAAAATAATTATTTATTAAATAAAACTATAAAAATGAAAATAACAGAAATTTCAAAATGTAAATGTTAATGAAATAAGTTACATTTTAATGTATTATTTGATGATTTTAACATCAGAAATCACGGTAATCATTTTATACTACTCAGCGCATGTGCATCAAAGAATCTGACATGCACGAGGTATAACCTCAAGTCTTATTAAACGTCACATCCGTTTCATTATCAATTTTTTTCCATGTGCAGGCAAGTGCACAAGTCTTTCCAACCCCTAAAATTGGGACGTCAAAACCGAAAAAACGTCGCCTAAATCCTCAACAGAACGAGTACGACTATGGAGAGAACGGCAGAACAACCCAAAAGAACAAAATGATGAGTTAAATGTGCAGAAAAAAGAACATCCTCAGTGGAAGAGGGATAGGCCACCACCCTTAACGCCCTATGAACGACTCAAACGTTACAGAGAGCGGAAAAAACAGCAGAAAAATTGCAAAGTGAAAGCGTTTTATCCGAAGCAAACCAGACTCTCATCCAGCATGATCTATCATCAAATGATGAAACAGAAGTCACCATTAAAGATCAGTGGACAGGAGACGATTTCACCACCACCCCGGTATGTGATTATAATTCATAAGTTTAAACTGGTAGTACTATACCAAAAGTAATCGTCTGTCTATGTTTCTCTTTCTAAATTATGAAAAAGTGGACCCGAATGGCCGAGTGGCCAGCGCCTGGCGCTCGGTATTACAGGTTTCGGGTTCGAGTCCCGGCGATGCTATGAATGTAGTGGTTCGGAATCCACTTTAAACTGTTGGTCCGATATAACAGGGTTGTAGAGCGTTGTGGGGGTGTTGTTACTCCGCGTCCGTAGTTTATCTTTGCTACACGTACCTCCTGGGTAGTGCTAATGAGTGACGTTGGTGCAGCGTTGGTTTAAGGCATCCAAGACAATTGTCTAAGTGTTTGCCAACTGCATTAGAAAAAAAAAAAAAGCTGTTATTAGTTGCGGAAAATTTCATCATTACTGGCACAACAGCCCTATTGTGGGCCCGCCTGCCTGCTCTCAGATTTCTATCCAGGAGATGATATGATTTTTTTTTTTTACGGCGTAGGGTTGTAATCAGCCCTACTCCCAACGCTGTACGATCATATTAGACCGGAACCCCTACAGTTTGAAGTGGATTCCGATTCATTACAAAATCCATGGTACCGCATGGACTCAAACCCGAGACCTATGTCAACCGAGCGCTTGTCACTCGGGCGTTAGACCCTACGGAAAATTTATTTTTTTTTTTTTTTTAACGAAAAAAAAAAAAAGTAGTTTTTGTTGTAATTATAAAAATACATTTTTCGACTATTGCGAGATTTTATGATCAATTTACAATTGTTCGTGTGTTCATTTTGAAACTCATAGTTGAAATAACTCTGTTATGTATCTAAAAAAAATGACTTTTTAAAATAAAATCATCATCATCATCAACATTTTCATTTAAAATGATAAAGATAATTTTAAATAAAATAAATTAAAATGAAATGATGAAAAAAAATTTCAACCATCAATTTTTTGTAATATTATTAAACATTTTTTAAAGAGGTGTAATTTTTTTTTTTCCAATTACGTTTTTAATAGCAACTTTTTAATTAAAAAATTCAACAGCAATAATAAATTTAAATACATTTAATTGATAACAATAATTATTCAATTCAATTAAATAATGCCATCAGTTAATTTGTGTTATGTGAAACACAGAAATGAAAAGTTTAGTTAAAGCAAGTTACAAATTTTATATAATGCGCATGCGCAAATGACGTCATGTCGTTACTAAGTAATTGCCATGTCTACCAAACATTGTATCAAAATTCAATAGAAAATTCGTCAACAAAAACAACTACAGTGGAGCAAAAAAAAAAGAATAAAAAGGGAAACAATCAGAAGAAAATCCCTTAATTGAATAGGGAAGAAAAGTGAATTAGAGGGAAGTTATTTAGTAGATCAATTTACAATTGTTTTGTGGTGATTTTGAAACTCAAAGTTGAAATAACTCAGTTATGTATTTGAAAAAAAAATTACTTTTAAAATAAAATCAATTTTATCATCATCATCATCATTTTCACTTCAAATATTAATGATCATTTTAAAATGGAAAAAAAAAAAATTGAAATTAAATGGTGAAAGGATTTCAAACATCAATTTTTATTATTACTAGCATTTTTTTTTATTTATTTATTGCTGTGTAATATTTTTCATTTTTGTAATATTACAAAGCATTTTTATTTATTTACACCGCAATAAATAAATGATTTAAAATGATGAAAATTTTTTTCACAATTATGTTTATTAATAGCAACCTTTTTTTATTAAAAAAATTCCACAGCAATAATAAATTAAAACACATAATTTAATTAATAATAATATGTCTGTTGATTTTTAATCTTATAATTATTGAATTTAATTAAATATCGTCATCAGTTAATTTGTTTTAAGTTAAAACATAGAAATAAAACGTTTAGTTAAAATAGTAATTAAATTTTATACAATGCGCATGCGTCAAATGACGTCATGTCGTTACTAAGTAAAAAGCAATGCAATGTCTAAAAATGCATAAGTAATTGCAATGTCTACCAAACATTGTATCAAAATTCAATAGAAAATTCGTCAACAAAAACAACCACAGAATGGGGAAAAAAAGAAAAGAATAAAAAAGGAAACAATCAGAAGAAAATCCCGTAATTGAATAGGGAAAAAAAAAATGAATTAGAGAGAATTTTTTTTATTCAGTAACTCGATATTATTTTTTATAAAATATATTTAATCTTTTGTTATATTATTCACTAAATTATAATAAAACGAAAACTTCAATTATGGGTTGTAATTTCTGTAGAGGAAATTCGTTTGTTGTGGAACGATTTTGGAATGTTTATGCCAAACGATTTTCAGCTGAATTGTTACGAGAACGAAAACCAGACATAACAATCTGGTTTCTGTATTACGTACTGTCTCGAAAAATACTCGTTTTACCTTTTTGGAATCAGTGATTTTCTGGGTTAAACAGTCGTAATGATGAAAATAAATGATTTTTAGTTTTATATTAATTTGAATTTGTGATGAAAAACAAGTAATATAATTTTTTTTTTTTTTTTTTTTAAAGTCAATTTCTACTTTTTTCACTCTATTGCAGTAAAAAAAGTCATTTATAATTAATTTTCATTAATTTTTTAAGTTTATCTGGCACCATCTATTGGTAGATATATGCAATTTAAATCTAAAAAAATATATAATTAATTAATTAAATTTAATTACTGAATTAATATTTGAAAAACTGTATTAACAGCCAGTGTCATCCACTACAAGTTAAAAAAATGTATTTGAACGTGAGTAGATGAATAAAAGTATTTTATGAACGATTGAAAATTTGAACAAGATATATATAGGAGAGTGTGTGCTAATAGAAGGAATTGAAAAGGTGGAGTTTAGTTTTATTTAAAGAATTCTTTTTGAAAAAAAAAAAAAATTGGGGGGGGAATCATAAAAATTAAACGAGTCATTTAAAAATTTAGAAGAGTAGAATTCAGTTAAAATAATTTTTTTTGCAACATTTAGAATTTTATGAAACATTCTATATTAATAATTATGTTATATAATTAATAGTTATATTAAATAATTAAATTATACTAATAATTTATATTTTATGATAGCTATACAGTAAAGGTCAACTCCTACTGTGGCAAGCCGTGTTTGGTCTAATAATTATTTTGCCTATTTGTGTCTGAAGAACAGGAGTGCTCTTGGGTTTGTTTAACTGCCGGGCTAGCCATTTCTTTATTTAAAAAAAAAAAATAATAAAAAAAATCAGATCAAATAAATGTATATATAATACACAAAAACTGTGAATTACAAAAGCTTTTAAAAATTAATTATTCCGATACGTAGAAGACGAATAGAAAAGAAATTAATACAAAAACAAATGAGCAGCTTGATTTTTCTACCAGAGTACCTATATACCATTGAAGCATTGATGGTCATATATCGACAAACCTGAAGCTGCTTGAATGTTTAAGTATAATACACTAATAACACTATATAACACTAATATACTGTGTCCAAAAAGTAAGACTCATTTTCAATTTAAAATTCCCGCGGCTTATGGAATTTCAATTTTTTTTTTTTTTTTTAAGTTTCTGGCACTGTCCTCGACATCTGTGGGAAATTTCATGTCAACATATTCATTAGTGTTTGAGTTACGTTTTGGGTCTGTGAGACGCTAAAACTGATTCCGGTGATTTTTGAAATGTCTGAATTGATTGAGCAAAGAACTTGCGTTAAATTTTGTTTGCGGAAAAGTATAGAATGTTGCAGTAGGCATTCGGTGAGCATTCCTATATCGGAAAGAAATGTCTAGAAGTGGTATAAACAGTTCAATGAAGGCAGTGAACGCGTTAAAGACGAAGAGTTCACGTCCAAAAATTCAAGATTTGGTGCCTGCAAACCGTCGATTTACAATTAGAGACCTTGTTGGTGATGTTGGAATTTCAAAAGGATTGGTCATTACCATTTAAAAAAAATTTGGGGCCACAAACGCGTCAAATCTCGATTGGTACCGAAAACACTGCATTTTTGGAAAAACATCGTCGCGTTGAAGTGTGTGAAACAATGCTTTCTGACTATCAGAACAAGTTGAAATGCATCATAACTGGAGATGATCGATTTTATGACTAATGCATGTTGATCCTCGTTATATCGCCTCATAGAAATGAATAATAGGTAATTACGTATTAACGATACCTTGGCGACAGACTTGGCGGTTTTTAAGTGTCGCCAATCTAACAGCTACAGATTTGGCGGTTTTTAAGTAGCGGCAATCTAACAGCTGCAGATTTGCTGAGTTTTGACTCCATTTTGTAGTGCTACGAAAATGCGTATTTGAGATTTGCCAGAAACGGATGCAATTTTATTTTTCAGGAGCGAAATATTTTACCAAAACAACGAAAATGTCCCAATTCCCATGACATGAAACTTTATTTTGGTAAACGTAAGTTTTGGAAATGCAATTTCAGTCAGTGTTTTGATTTTTAAATGACGTGTTTTATATATTTTATTATTTGGAACAAAAATTTTAAGTGTAGATTGGCACCACTTAAAAACCGCCAAATCTGTAGCTGCGGTTGGCGCGTGTGCTCTTTATTGGCGCAACTGTCGCCAAGGTATCGTTAATACGTAAGTACCGAATAATAAAACCGTAATTTATTTCTTTAAATTGATTTCTTTTTGGCAAAAGAATAATACAGTCCTTTTATTTACAACTGAATTGTATTCGAATATTTCAAGATTAAAGAATACTTGTTTCCTGCTTTGAAGGTCATCTGGATATTTATTTTTTAAATTGCGTGCATTTATTTTTTAAGTTAGTTTCACTAAAGTGCATAGTTAAAATATTAAACCTGAATTAAATTCTTTATAATCCGTTACAAGTGGAATGTATAAAATGAGCGGCTTGATTTCTCTACCAGACCACCCATATACCATCGAAACATTGATGGTCAAATTGACAAACCTGAAGCTGCTTGAATGTTTAAATACTAATATATACAATTGATCCTGGTAAAATCAATACAGTTCTTTTCTTTACAACTGAATTGCATTCGAATATCCCAAGATTGAAGAATACTTGTTTGATGTTCTGAAAGGCTTCTGGATGTTTATTTTTAAAATTGTGTTTATTTATTTTTATGTTAGTTTAACTATGCATAGTTAAAATTTTAAACCTAAATTAAATTCTTTTATATTGTTACCAGTTAAATGTATAAAACTGAATTAAATGTACTTTAATTCTTTTTTTCTTTCTTTTAAAAGAAGAACATTCTTTCTCTATAAATGAATCACATGCTCTTTCAATCTAATCAGTCTCGCCTTTATTGTATTACACTCACTTTATTTCTGTGCGAAAAGGAATTTTTAATTAAAACTTTCTTTAGTGTAGTAACATTTATTTCTTAGAAATTCGCAATCAAAATCTTTTCGCTCCACAAACTTGGTAATTAAACGGTTAGAAACAATTCTTGCGGTTAACGAAAATGCAAACGATTTTCCCCGAACGAACCTTGATTCAATTACGACTCATTGTACATAGGCTCGGTAAATAATACTTATTAGCTTTCTCCATTAACTGCAACCAGGACCTTCCACACAAAAGGTAATTACTCAGAAACTCTATTATTAAACTGTCTAAGAGGTCAGTTCACTTTGGCGTTATAAACCTCATTCCGTTTTGGAATTTGCAATAAAAATTCATTCTTTCGATACACAAAAGATTTATTTATAGAAATACCAGAACGAATAATCGTTTGGTGTTCTTTTTTTATTTATTTATTCTTTCCAATTCAATTCGTGTTGAAAAATTAAATGTGGAACGATGGTTAAATAAACAAGCATTCAATGATCTTGTTGTAAGGCTGGTTCTAATTTGTCAGAACGTTTTATTCGAAGAACGTAGTGAAGTGAATAAATAGATCAAGATAAATTCTTTTCTTTTTTTTTTTTTTTTTTTTTTTTTTTTTTGTTCTTTTTATGGGTGTGGTACTTCTCCTTCAAAAGAGCAGGTAAAAATAGTTGTCATAAAGGTATATTTTATTCAGAGGATATTCAGATATCTTCCGTGTTCTTTTTAGTTTTTGTTCATTTATTCTCTAATGTAAATGGTAATGTAAGTTTGCAAGAACGGTGATTATTTATCACTGCGAGTTTTGTTATTTTCAGCTGCCTGTATTAAATATGCTTAAAAGTTAATAGGTTTTTGAGTTCTATAATAGCGCATAGTATTCTTTTTTTTTTTTTTATTCTTCTTCATAAATGTGTTGAAAATAATTTGTAGACACCTGTGTATTAATTTTCGTACTATATAATTTCAATTTTTTATAATTGTTTGCAAGTTTATTTAAAGTGGATGGTGTTTATCTTTTTTAATCTTTAGTATTTATCATTTTTTTTTTTAATGTCTTTTTATTAACTATCACTTTTACAGTAGTTTAACATGTGGGGTTTGAAATAAAAATTATCAAACAAATTTATGATCGCATACTAGTTCATCATGAATTGGTTTGTATTAAGAATGAAAAAAAAAAAATATAAATTAAATTCGATTTTTTTTTTTTTACCAGTTGTTTACAAAAAATATGATTTTTATCTTTGTTTATATGATTCTTCTGTGTCACTGAACTCCTAAACGGCTGGACTGATTTTGATGAAATTTTTGTGTGTGTTTGACAAAACATGGAGAATATTTTTATGCAATCCCCTTTGTCGTAAGTCATATGTGCTGATCAAATACTATACCATTCAACCAATCGCTATGAAAATTGATAATATGCATTCGAGTATGGAAAATATGTTGGCTCTATCCACTTTATTGTTACTGCCACCAGAGGGTGCTGCAGTATTTCATCTTGTATACCGTTCAAGCAATATCCATGAAAATAGTATGTACATATATTGGAACATGGAGAATATATTCATGGAGACATGCAATTTTTACAATTTTTTTTTGCAGGACAATGTATGCCGGGTTCTGCTAGTAAATATATATATCCATAGATAAATCTCTGTTTTACTTACTTTTATTTGCGTAACAAATATTTTTGGAATATTAAGTTTTATAAGAAATTTTCATTAAATATCGAATAATTTCTAACTTAAAAGAAATATTTAATTTTTTTGTAGTATGTGTGGTAAAAGGAGACAATACTTGTTAATGAAAGCTGTAGCAATATTTTGGAATATATCATATAAAAAAAAATTTGTATTCTACTGTAGAGTAAAAGTTTGGAAATTAAAAAATTATTTTTTTTTTGCCGATATTGTTTGGAAACAAAGATAGTAATTTCAGTAAAATTATTAATGGTTCTAGAGGTTTTCATATTGATACATGTTCTGCTATACTATAATTGATATGTATTCTGTTGGTATACTTTTTCTTACATTCTAAATACAGCAGTACTTCAATATACATCTACTTTAGAACGTATATCAAGTTGAAGTTATTTCATTGCTGTATCTTGGCTTGCCTTCTAAATCGGTATCTACCTTGGAATAAGTCCAACTTGTTATACGTCCGGCTGGTATACTTTTTCTTACATTCTAAATACAGAGGTACTTCGGTATACATCTACTTGCAAAATTCCAACTTCATATACGTTCTGTTGGTATTTTTTTTCCTATGTTCTAAATACCGTGGTACTTCGATATACGTTTACTTTGGAATAAGTCCAACTTGATATATTTTCTATTGGTATAGACTGGCGTGCATCAAAATCTTTAGCATTAGGATGCATGTCAAAAACTTTGTTGAGAAGTATCATCTAAAAGAACGTTAATAACAATGCTTGAAATTATCAATATCATATTTTCAAACTATTCTGAAGAGTAGGCAGAAACTAACTTCTTTTGACAGATATTTAGTAAATGTAAAAAATCTGATTTTTCTCAACCAAGTCCAAATCAGGTAAAAAAGAAAATTAAATTTGTAAATTTTCATTTACGTATGTATTTCATTAAACTGCTTCTTTAATATTTATGTGTATGCAAATTTCAAATTATTTTATGCAAGTCCATCAATATACAACATGTCAATAACAATGGAACTTTTTTGAAGAATCATTTCATTTGGTATACGTCCTTTTTGGTACAAATCCAAGATATATAACGAAGATATACCGATACAGTAACCGGAAGTATACCGAAGTACCTGATGTAAATGATAAAAAATATTGTGTCCAAAAGTAAGACCAATTTTCAATTTAAAATTCCTGGTGCTTATAGAATTTCAATTTTTTTCTTTTTTACGTTGCTGGCACTGTCCTTGATATCTGTGTGAAATTTCACGTCAAATAATTCATTAGTGTTTGAATTACGCTTGGCTTTGTGAGACGCTAAAACTGATTCCGGCAATTTTTGAAATGTCTGAATTCATTGAGCAACGAACTTGCATTCAATTTTGTTTGCGGAAACGTATAGAATGTTGCAGAAGGCATTCCGTGAGCATTCATATATCGGAAAGAAATGTTTAGAAGTGGTATAAACAGTTCAAAGAAGGCAGAGAACTCGTTGAAGACGAAGAGCCCTCTGGTGAACCATCTACCTCACAACCGACGAACTCACGCCCAAAAATTAAAAATTTGGAGCTTGCAAACCGTCGATTTACAATTAGAGACCTTACTTATGATGTTGGAATTTTAAAAGGATCAGTCCATTCCATTTTGGGCCTCAAACGCGTCAAATCTCGATTGATTCCGAAAACGCTGAATGCAGCAGCTCACACTTTTTCGCCAAAAAATGAAACGCATAGCGTTCCACAACCATCGTATTCACACCGTGCACGACTACTGGCTATTCCCCCTAAAGCTCAAAAGACCACTCCGGGGACACCGTTATAAATCGATTCAACGTGAATCTCCGCGCACTTTGAAGGCCATCCTGCCGATGACTTTTCAGCATGTATTGAGGATTGGAAAACGTTACCATAAGTGCATTGTGTCCGGAGGGATTACTTTGAAGGCGATGAAATAAATTTGGAAGAATAAATAAAGAGTTTTTGAAAGCAAAGTAATATAAAAAAAAAAAAAAAAAAAAAATTTTAAGTCAATTCCTACCTTTTTTTCATTCTATTGCAGAAAGTCCTTTATTAATAATTTTCATTCATTGTTTAAGTTTATCTGGCGCCATCTATTGGTAGATATATGCAACTTAAATCTAAAAAAAAACTGAAATTAATTAATTAAATTTAATTACTGAATTAATATTTGAAAAACTGTATTAACATCCGAGTGTCATCACTGCAAGTTTCAAAAAAATGTATTTGAACTTGAGTGGATGAATAAAAAGTATTTTAAGAACGATTGAAAATTTGAACAAGATATACATAGGGAGAGTGTGAGCTAATAGAAGGAATTGAAAAATAAAAATTGGTCTTACTTTTGGGCACTGTAGTATATATATATGCAGTTTTCAGTTTATTTTATGCAAGTTCATCAATATATAATATGTCAATAGCAATAGGGGTTTTGAAGAATCATTTCATTTGGCATACATCCTTTTTTTGGTATAAATCAGGATTAAGGAAGTATACCAAAGTAACCTGATGTAAATGATAAATATAACAACATTTATGTTTTAAAATAAAGTCTTTGTTGCCTACTTTCATGATTTCATTTCGAAAAACATTAATGAACTGGTGTTGCGGTTGGGGACAGAAAAGTTTTGAGGAAATTTCATATTATATGCCAACACAGTGATGCAAAACATAAAATTCCCGCGTTCAAATCCATTTCTAATTCAGGCAGATATAAAAAAACAAGCAGGCGGAAAGTAAAATATCGCTAACATGAAATTTTCGAGACAGGGTAAACTTATCTTTTCAACTGCCAT